>JAIEZT010000054.1:6600951-6750951 GCA_019594935.1 Periophthalmus modestus
ATTCATGCATTCAGGACAGGATTAGAGAGTTTGATATGAAAATAATAGATTCAGCCTAAAGAGGAGTTGTGACACTAGGACAATAAGTACTAGTTTAGATTTTTAAATAAGTTATCAGTTTAAAAAAAACCCAGCAAATTCTACAGAATATTCGGGTCTAAATGGCATAATGAGCTATTTAGGAACTAAAAAAAGCTTTATAAAAGGCATATTGTGCTTGTGTCTTCTATATAGCTATAATCTATGATGCCTGTGGATCATTATGTTGTAATTTGCACATTTTAAATCACAATTTTGACCTGAAATGACTTAATAGAAGAAACAAGTTCAAGAGTCGTCAAATGTGATTGATAGCTGCTCGTCATATTAGCGAGTAGCAGATTTTTTCCCCCCATTTGTTCTAAAATAAGTACGTAACGCTGCCAAATCCTGTGTGTATCACCGATTAAGTAAATAAAATTGGAGAACGAACTAAGTACAGAGCAGCGGGGATGTACTGGCGGCGGTGAAAACAGGGATAGATCCGCAAAATGTCGTCTTGAAAATAAGCGATTAAAGATTGCTCAAACATCCACGAATCTCTCCAAATACAACTTTGGGTGAGTAAATGTTGGAAAAGTCGATTTTGCAGAATAGGTCTGCTTTAATATAACCCACACTCCCCTTAGAGTATGTCTGCTTATTAACCACTCCCTGATCTCCCTGAGGTCAGTTAACTTTGCCTACGGGTTCTTAACTTAAGCCCTCGACCACCTCAGCATCTGGAACAATCCATTTGTCACATTTTACATTATTTCCAGCAGCTACGTCAAGTTGTATTAAGCCTTTATTTCCAGCTGTCACATCCCCTTAGTAGAGTGACTGTTTGAGTGTTCCCTGTCCACTGCCTGGTCAGAAGAGGTTATAGTTTCGACATTACGGCGGACATCTTGGGACAGAGCCATCTCCTCCTCTGTATGCATTCTGAATGTTTAAGCACAAGATAATGGAAAATTAGGCCTGTTTGAGATGAACTGCGCCTCGCCCGGACGAACGCTGCTGAAGCTAAAGGGTCTAACTATGTTCTAATGTTGTTTCCTCATCAAAAACAGACCTGGAGTTGTGTTTTGTTTCATTCAGACATGTATAACTTACAAAATTTAGGCTGAGTTCTTCTCTCAAACAGCACTCTGTTCCACCTTGTGATGTCATCATGTGGTAATACAGGAAGTGCTCCACTGTGTTTTTAAACTCAATGCACCTTCACCAGAATCATTTAGATGATTTCAGCCCTGGAATTGACAATCTCTACTGGAATAAAGGTAAAAGGTGGCTGTTAATTCACTTCATGACATCACAAGGTGGAACAAAGGAATAAAGGATTACTGAGACATGTGTGAATGAAACAAAACACAAATCCGGGTGCGTTTTTATGAGGTAATAACATTCTAAACATGGTTAAAAGTTCACATGTCCCAATTTTGCATGATATTGGACCTTTGAACCAGTTTTTATGGCATGAAGTTTCCCCGGGAAAAACTTTAAACTTTCATTCCACATTGCAAGTTGTTTTCTGCAATTACAAAATGTCTTAATACAGAAACAATAATAATAATACAATACAAAAAAAGCATCTAGAAATAATCTGTTGACATTTTGGGAGGGGGGGAGCTTTATTGTACAGGACCGTTGTACTCGTAACATCAGAGCAATCAGAGAAAGTTGGGAACAAGTTGAACACAAAGCTAATTTAGAAGACTTATCAGGCCGTGCTGGACAGTCTACTGAGGTCCAGCATTGCAGTAAGGTAATCTATGTGTAAACTTAAAAACCTCCCTACTGCCTAAACTTCTGGGTGAACAGGAGACCCTCACCCTGCAGAGTATGAGCAATGACCCTCTACACTCTCTATACTCCGAGTTATTACCTTCAGAACCCTCACACTATCGCATAAACGGACTTAAAGGGCCCATATTACACTATTCCGATCTATGTTATAATGTTTCCTCATCACAAACACATCTGGAGTATTTGTTTCATTCTGCCAATCTCTACTGAACAAAAGTTAATCTGAAACCACCACTTCATGACATCACAAGGTGGAACAGAGCACGTTGAGCTTTGTGTAGATGTACACAGACGAATAATAAAGGGTTACACGACTCCGGGTATGTTTTAGAGGAGATAACAGCACTCTGACATGGCTTAACGCTCACAAAAGTCAATTTTGCATAATATAGGAGCTTTAATTACTCCTGGTGCCAGTTTGTATTAGGCCGCTGAATAGGTCATTGTTGATCTGCACACTGCACTTTATCATGGGCTGGTGAATCGTAATTGACTTGTGTTTTTAATGTATTCTGTATTTATGGGCTGTAGTCTTATCTATTGCACTGCATTAAGAGCAGCATGGGTGGAGAGCACAAGACAAATTTCACACCGGAGGGACAATAAAGTTCATTTTGAATCTTAAATCTTAACCGGGGAGCACTGCATTTAGATCAGTGTTCATGGACCCACACGTTGGATTTGTGAAGTAGTAGCTCATCTCAAACAAGCCTAGGATATATACTGGACTGTTCGCTTTCTTAGCTCTTATAAGCTATTACTGACTTACAAAAATAAGTGTAGGACTGGGCGATATGGCAAAAAAGATCATACGCGAAAAGACGATAATACGAAACAATAGGCTTCATTAGTACTGTAACATTTCTATTTGCCTATATCCATAGAGTATGTCCTCGACCATCCCAGAAGGTCTTAACAGCGTTCTAATATGGCTTAAAGCGAGTCAGATGAGTCAGTTTTGCGTAATACAATTGTCCCTCATTTATTGTGGGGGTTAGGTTCTAAAAATAACCCGCAATACACGAAATCCGCTGTAAAACCCCTCACCACACACTTTATACACTTTTCTCAGACAGGCATTAACACTTTCTCACATTTCTCTCTTGTTTAAACACTCTCAAAGTTCAAACCTTGGAAAATTTATAGCAAAAGACGAAGTTTAAATCTGTCAACTGGACAAATTGTTGTAGGAGTGAAGACGTCTCGCTGCTCATCCAAGGCGTTTCTTCAGTTCTGGTCAGATACGTGGTGGACACTACCTTATAATCCACCAGTTATCTGACCAGAACTGAAGAAGCGTCTTGAATGAGCAGCGAGACGTCTTCACTCCTACAACAATTTGTCCGGTTGACAGATTTACACTTTGTCTTTCGCTGTGGATCAGATCTGGAATGATACCAGATCTAAATGTTACCCTATACTTAGAAATACTGTAATAAGTCTATGAGGTTGGACACATAAATGATTAATAATGAGTCACGCGTATTTCACAGTTCCTCTGACTGCGCCTCTTCATCCTGGCGCCGCTCTGCTGTGGCGTTGTGGGTTTTGTCGAGGAGAAATCTTGCAAACATACAGCACTTCAGAGTCACACTGCGATCAAACATGTATGTAAATTTGGCGGAATGCAGTGAATAAAGTTTTGTAATGTACAGGAGACACGGCACGGAGGAGACGGATGGACAATGGTCTACAGTCCCTCAGCCAATCAGGACGCAGAACACGATGCGCACTGTAAAAAAAGAATGCGAAATTGCACTAAAAAAATCAAAAGGTGAACCGCGATATAGTGAGTCAACAATTAATGTGTTTTCATCTAATTTTACTGTCTAATCATAACTAATTTGAATTTAGTCTTGATATTCTTGTTTATAATATTGTTGCTATAGGTAACAGTTATGTAATTACCTGTTTGCCATATCTGCTGCCCGTGTCCAAACAGGAAGTAAAACTATAAATGTCACCAAAATTAAAACGGGTCATTTTTAGTGCAGTCTTAAATGTAATGATGCTTTAGCAAAATGAGTCGTTTGGCCTGTCACTTTAAGTCTCTATTTTCCACCTGTCACATTCATTTAGCAGAGTGGCAATTTCAGGTTAAGAGGTTATATTTTCAACATTAGAGCGTCCATTTTGTCTCCAAGCCTCCTCCTCCTCCTCCTCTCCCTCCTCGTGCGTGAGTGTTTTGGTGCAGCGGCAGAGGTCACGGGGGTGTTATGGGGGTGTTATGGAAGTGTTATGGGGGAGTGTGGGTCGGGGGCTGGTGTGTCTGAGTGATGGGAGAAGATGGGATCTACTCGGACACACTTTATCTGCTGAGAATCGGTTTGGATGTGGAAGGACGACAGGGAAGTACAAGCAGGAAAATGTGCTGGATAGACATGTGAATGTGGTGTGTGTGGGTTATCGAAACTAGATACTCATTTGAGCAGGTATCGATATCGGGGATTATTCTGTAGATTTTTATTGTCGGTTACAGCAATACAGTCGGGTTTAAGGCAGCGTCCAGCAAAATTCAAAGCAGAGTAGCAGATTATAGTAGAGTCTGACGCAGTCTTGTAAAGTCTGACGCAGTCTCGCAGAGTCTGACGCAGTCTCGTAAAGTCTGACGCAGTCTCGCAGAGTCTGACGCAGTCTCGTAAAGTCTGACGCAGTCTCGCAGAGTCTGACGCGGTCTCGTAGAGTCTGACGCAGTCTCGTAGAGTCTGACGCGGTCTCGTAAAGTCTGTTGCGGTCTCGCAGCAGTCTCGCGGATTCTGACGTAGTCTCGCGGAGTCTGGCGCAGTCTCACGGAGTCTGACGCAGGCTCGCGGAGTCTGACGCAGGCTTTAACATTAAGTTTAAACCAAAGTCGAATAACGTCAGTGTTTCATAACCCTCCCAGAGTGAGGGTTTACAGATTGCGGGTTACACATTAAGAGATGTGGCTGTAACAGAAATGATCTGAACATAGCTGTTATCCTCCTCAGTGTGATATATGGCCAAAGAGGCGAGGGAAACAGAACTTTTTGCATCTCTGTAATAAAGTAAGCTATGTATTACGTGTGTATATTGTCCCTAAGTCTATATTTCTATTGTCATGATGAAGATAATATTTTTTATTATAATCGCGGTATCAAAATCATTATTGATATCAAGTCTATTCCTTAGCCTCGAGATTTATTACTGTTTCATAGCAGTTTATTTTTAACCCGTTCATAGTTTGAGCAAACAAAAATATACAAATAAAAACAAAATCAATACATTTGAAGCGTTATAAGACATCAGACAAAATACATTCACTTTTTACTCTTTAAGTACATTTTTAAATAAGTACTTTAATGCTTTTACTGTTACTTGACTGTTACTGGTATCGGTGCTTTTACTTAGGTAACAAAATTGAGAACCATTTGAGTATCTTCCACCGCTGTCAAAAAACAAACTAGGAATAGTAAGAGCGATACAAACACATGCACTTGTACATATACACACAGTTATACACGGCTCTATAAAGCTGCTCGTAAATCATTGCCATATCCATCGATGCCAAAACCTGTTTCAAAAGTAGAGAGCGTCTGTTTGCCAGAACATGCTACGCTGCTGATTTAAGTGTTCTCAGACAAAGCCAATGCAGGTGCTGGAGAGACATTCTGAATTCGTTGTGGCATCAGCTTTTGTTCACAGATTAAGCTGCGGCTAGATTAATTCAGGAGTGTGTTGGCTTTGAACAACCCTCACCAGGGACATTCTGTCTTTGATGGTAAGAAATCTCTTTTGATTTCTAAACCCTCAAAACATCCATGACCAAGTCCAGTTAT
Source organism: Periophthalmus modestus (assembly GCA_019594935.1). Lineage (NCBI taxonomy): Eukaryota > Metazoa > Chordata > Actinopteri > Gobiiformes > Gobiidae > Periophthalmus > Periophthalmus modestus. The sequence goes on from JAIEZT010000054.1 coordinate 6,606,576, forward strand.
TGTATTAAAAATATGATTGAACTGGCACCTGTATATGTCACTTTTACAATAAATAAATGTAAGGAAATCACTTAAAGCTATACCATGTGATTGTCTGGAGATGTCACGTCACCTGTATGGTTCCATGGAAATAAAAAGAGAAAACCCTACTTTGGAGATGGATACGTTTTATGTCATACTGTGGAATATTATAGCTAAAGGCCAAATAAGTGTTTGTGGAGATGTTTACTCACGGTAGTGCAGTAGCGTGTGGTGACTTTTATGGGTAGGCAAGTAGACTTTGGGTGGGCATCGATATTTAGTTAATGACAATTTAATAATGGCACTTAGAATATTTATTTTTACTGACAATTAATGCGTATATACTAAGACATTTTTGAGTCAAATTAGAAAAACCTAGACCTATAGTTAATATTGTGGACCCTGTTTGTCCTACTCCTACACCTCATACATGCAGCTGAGCCTTCAGTAATGTTGTTTTTTTCTCTATCAGACAGGTGTACAGATCAGACACGTGTACTGATCAGACACGTGTACTGATCAGACTAGTGTACTGATCAGACAGGTGTACTGGTCAGACAGATGTACTGATCAGACAGGTGTACTGATCAGACACGTGTACTGATCAGACAGGTGTACTGATCAGACAGGTGTACTGGTCAGACAGATGTACGGATCAGACAGGTGTACTGGTCAGACAGATGTACTGGTCAGACAAGGGGCAGTGGCTAGATAGGTGCGCTGGTCAAACAGGTGTACTGGTCAGACAGAGGTACTCTGGTCACATTGGTGTCCTAGGTCAGATTGGTGTTCTAGTCAGATAGGCGCACTGGTCAGATAGGCATACTGGTCAGACAGGTGCACTGGTCAGACAGGTGTACTGGTCAGACAGGTGTACTGGTCAGACAAGTGTACTGGTCAGACAAGTGCACTGGTCAGACAAGTGCACCGGTCAGATAGATGTACTGGTCACATAGGTGTACTGGGCAAATAGGTGCACTGTTTAGAGAGTTGCACTGGTCAAACAGGTGCTCTGGTCAGACAGAGGTGCACTGGTCACATAGGTGTAGTAGTCAGATAGGTGTACTGGTCAGACAAGTGCACTGGTCAGATAGATGTACTGGTCACATAGGTGTACTAGTCAGATAGGTGCACTGGTCAAACAGGTGTACTGGGCAAATAGGTGCACTGGGCAAATAGGTGCACTGGTTAGAGAGTTGCACTGGTCAGATAGGTGCACTGGTCAGACAAGTGCACTGGTCAGATTGGTGTACTGGTCAGACAAGTGCACTGGTCAGATAGGTGTACTGGTCAGACAGGTGCACTTATAATACATGTGTCACAAACGTCCCCTTAAACACAGGTAGAACAGCGCTCACACTCACCTCTCACAGACGCAAATCAAAACCGTACCTTTGCTGAAGAAACCTCCTGTATTTCCCTGAAGCGGAGCAGATCCAAAACAGCCACATGTGCAATAGTCCCGTTATAACACTAACGTTGTTGCCTCATAAACAGACTCCTCCTCTCCAGCCGCTGTCACGCCACTGCTCCATCTGGATCCTCACACAAATTAGCCCTGAAACTAACTCACTGTTTGATTAAATGACTGTCTTACTAACTAACATCTGGGCTCTACAAACATGAAGCTAAAAGACAGTTATTTTGGACACTTGAGTTGAGGGCTTTGAGAACAGGGGTAACGTGAGCCCTTCTATTGGTGCGAGTTAAGATCCTCACGAATTTTGGACTAGCTGCAGACAAGAAGCCAAACTTTTACAACAGTCTAGACTTGAGGACACATAGGCATGTATTATGAGCTCCTGATAATTTTGCGACACAATGTTCCTCATCTTAAAGAAACAGTTCCTCAGTAGGGTGTACTAAAGGACACCATGACTTCAGACAAGCTTTAAACAGGTAGAAGTGAGGGGAAAACAGGATTAGCTGGACATATTTCATCTATTAAATTATACTTTTGACGCACAACGATTTTAGATTGTATTGGTCAGTGAAAAGACAATACCAATAATCGTCATGTAATTTTAGCTTCGCTGCTCATCCTGAAGAGGTGGCTTGGATGAGCAACACAAATGTCTTCACTCCTACAACATTTTACCCAGTTGACAAATTTTATTTTTCTTTTGCCTAGTGCCCAGTCAGACTCTGAGCCTGTCAAATACATCTAAAGTGAACGTTCAAACATCCACAGTGTATGTAAAACAATATAATGCATTTCAAACCCAGGGGGCACAAAGACAACGACTTTACACATTTATTTAAGTATAATTTATTCACAAAGACGGAGTTTACAGAACGGAGTGGTTCAATGCTTTGCCCTGGAGCAGGTCTGAATGCACAGTCTGTCTGTCAGCTCCTGTCCATAGTATAATGAGCCCCATAGAGAATCTGTGTATTCTGCTAACACGATTCTATAACGTGTAGCGTAAAGTATGCAGAACTGTGCTGTAGCCAAAATGAATATACAAGGGATCGGCTGGAATACTGCGATGAAGGACAGGTTACAATTGAATTATTAATTTGACTTTTGCAGTAAATATTCAAAAGATGGATCAAGTTTATGACAAATTATCCCAACATTTTATCAGAGGTTTGCAATGGTCCAAAGTTATCCCTCACTTACCTTTGTACAGGGAGAGAGTCTGAACATTTGGTCAAAAAGGAGTCAACATGAACAGAATTCTGTGTGTTCTCAGCGGGACGGATGACACAGTGGATCTGGAGGCTCGTTGACTAACCTGGAGGTTCAAAGACGCACACATTACGGTGCTGATTAAGTCTGGCTCGCACATAACCCCCTGGTCTGGTAAAACGGAAATAATTCACACGCATGTCCTAATTCTTCTTATCAGCCAGACAAATGACACATCTGGGAAAGTGACGAACAGGTTAAAAATCCTACCTACATGTTGGACTGATAAATGCAGGATCATTCAAACGTGATCTGTCTAAATGGGACAATGTTATACTGACTGTTGCACATAACACTTTATATTGATGTCTATTTTGCAGAATGCTTCACTTACTCAATTGTGCCTTCCACACCAATGCTGTGATTTCATTTCAGGAGAATCAGCAGTAAACCTTGGTTAATCCCACCGGTGATTCTTGTGTGACCCTTAACGGTTGTATAAATGTGATGGGTTTCAACTTTAAGCCATGGAATAAAACATTAGCGGAAAAGCAACCCCAAAGCACGAGGATCCAAATTAGCATAAGTTATGGCCACAGAGGCGGCAGCAAAACCACTGTGTGAACGGCTCAAGGGTCTCTAATGTCTTTTGTCTTCTTCCCATTCTCGTCTTATTTTATACGCCACGGATGGTTGTTATCTTCTGATGCCGTCAAAAGCTTAATCTTTATTTTTCTATGGATCCAAAATATGTAAGCGCTATACTTTCCTCATTACTTTTTGTTAAAGACTGTGCAAGAAAACGAGAGAGTTGCCCTCAGAGTGGAGAAAATTAAATGCAAATGCAATAGCCCTCCAACTCGCCCAAGACTGCAGCGGGGACCACAGTGCCATGACCTGGACCCGGTGGCCTCACCCAGGCACCCGGACACTTCGAACTTCCAACCCCCTGGGAACAACCACATTGGAATCGGGATGCCAGCCAAACCACTGCCCTCCACGTGAACCGCCGCATCGGGATCAGGACGCCAGCCTCCAATTTCTCAGCGGGGGTCACAGAGCCTGAGTCCTCGCCCTCGCCCACGACCGATATAGTGGCCTCTTGGAATCTGGCCTGGGACAGTACGAGATACTCCTCTTACACCTCGTTTGGATCAACCAGGACCTGCATTATCGCCATCTCAGAGGAGCTGATCACCCCACTGACTGGACGACCTACACGTCCCCCCAGTAAAATCTGAATCAAACAGTGACTTTATTTGAACATGACACATTAATAGTTGCGTCCCACGCCCCTGTTGAAAGTATATATTGTGAACCACCATAGCGAGTTATATTTTTGGCTAAGTAAATCCTGTTTTAACTACCTCACTGGTTAAACTTTGTGCATTGCTGTGTCAAATGTCAAAATTTGGTGGATCTATAAACCACCACAAAGAACCCTGGTTTCAGTCAGTCCCTAATTGTTTGTAATTTACCCTTCAGATTGAGAGAATTCATAATTTTTTTATGTATTAATTGTTTTGATCCTTATGGTTTTGAATTTTGAAAACTCATCACAACCTAATCTCCAGTTCCACTATAGAGACACGCTACATCATCATCATTCACCAATGAGTCTCACAACTTTTAGAGACCAGAGCGAGTTTCGTCATTGCAGTAAAGCTAATAACAACTAGCATGCTAACACGCACTTCCTGATTATCGGACGATAAACTTTTATTGAATGCAGACAGTACACAGACGACTTATTTTGACCTCAAGAGTGTGCTTATACAATAGTTATGTACTGGAACAACACAAATTCTGCTCAAATACATGTTCTTTAACTCAGATATTGTGCTTGTGTCTGCTGTGTAGGCCTCGTCATAATCTATAACAACTGTGGGTCATTATGTTATAAGTTTGACATTATTAATCGCAATATTTGTCTAAAATGCTGATGATCTTGTCTATGGAAGGCTGCAGATCACGGTAGCTAAGAGTGGATTTTCAGAGTTCTGGTTGAAGGAGAATAAAGATTACTCAAACATGCATGAATCACTTAAATACACTTAAATAAAACAAGAAGCGAAAATAACTATAACATAGTGAAGGTCTAAAAAGCTGATTTGCCTTTAAGCACCAAAAGGGAAACGTATGAAAAAGCAAAATAAGCAAACACAATAAACAGTTGTAATTAGTGATTTTTTGCCACAGCCACAAGTACAGGAGTGAAGAATTTTAAGTGAGGCTTGAAACAATGACTGTTAAATAGACTGTTATAATGTGTGTCTCTCTCTCAGTCGTGCTGCTGATTCTCTGCTTCTGTGATTCATGTGTTTGTTCAGTGTAAATCAGTCTGAAAATCCATAAATAAGCTCCGGTTTGACACGTTCTGGTTAAGGAACTGTTACAGTGTTATTATGCTGTATTATACTATTCTGATCTCGTCAGATCTCAGAGGCTAAGCAGGGCTAGGCCTGGTTAGCGCTTGGATGGGAGAACGCTGGGAATGCCAGGTGCCTCAGTGGGGCGCTAGTAGCAAAACTGGCAAATAACTGCCATTGTGTTCACATATTGCCCATTATGAGTCATGGGGGGGGGGGCTCTTGGGGGTATGCCAGCTCCTCAAAGCAAAAGTGTTTAAAGGGTAACCACAGATCGATTGGGGATCAAAACAAGACTACAAGAAATCAAGAAATTCCAAATAATTAATAAATTATAGCCTATGGCAGGCATGCCCACACTGTGGCCCGGGGGCCAAATGCGGCCCTCAGACCAGTTTTTATTGGCCCTCAGGCCTCCTGCTGAACCGGCCCAATTGATCATAAGTAGTACTTTTAACAGCAAATTAAACTATTTCTACCACTATATCCTCAAACTTCACATTGCAGTGTGATACAGACCTAAAATGAATGTGTTTCAAGCCTTATTAACACACAGCAGTTATGTCAAAGCTGTTTTTAAAGCACCGCACTGCACTGATCACTGGTCTGTGGCCCTCTGCTTCGAGTATGTTTTGAGATGTGGCCCTCGATAAAAAAATTTGGGCACCTCTGGCCAATGGGAAGGCTTTTCAAAAGAATGGGAAGTATCGGGAGCGCAGAGATGCAGTGCTCTTTCCCTAGTCTGTTGGGCCGCTCCTTCTCCACTCTGTTTAGTGCCTTACTTTTCTCCTCTGTCACTGGCTTGGCTTCTCCCTCTCTTTCCAAGTCTAACTTGACCCCTCCTTACATCAGAGTGTGGACGGAGAACACAGCAGCGCCTGAAGTAAACGCTCTGAAGACTAGTTGTGACACACAGTCAGATGAAGTATTAATCTGTGTATATGATATAGTGAGGCTCATTGAATGAATGAATGCTTTATTATTAGCTCATTATTATTATGAAGATAAAGCACAAATCATCATGGAGTGCACAGGTTTTAGGGTTGGTGTTGGGAATAACACCATTGAAGTATAACTGTATAACTGTAAAAGACTTGGCATTATTGTCATTATTAACAGCTTTTTCAAATAGTGAAGTGAAGCAAGTTGGAGCTCTATTGCACAACCAATCCGCTGTCATCTCATCAGATCTGTCCCTGTGTATTTCTTTTTTTCTGAAATTCCAGGAGAGAAAAAGTTGGACAATTAGATGCAGACAGCACACGACCGTCTGGTTTGTTCCCAGCTGCTGTTTTCATAACTAAACCAGATTCACTCATTTACAAAAATAAGATCTGGTCCCCTACCTTCCACTCCGCATTTCACATTCATATTCTCTTCATGCCTGCGCTCGCTTGACAAACTTGCCGAATAAAATGTGTTTTGGTGATTCGCGGCCTCTCTCCTCCGCAGCTCTGGCTCTGAGTTTGCTGTTTAAAGCACAGGTTAAAGCGGTGCACATCCAGACTCCCCACTGCTGCGCCGTGGCTGATCAAACCGGTTCGGTGCGTTCACGGCCCCCGGGACACGCTGTGATGTGTTCGCTGCCCTCTGGAGATGTGCGTACCCTGCTGTGTACCGTGAACCGCGTCCTCCCCGAAAGGAACCATGGCAACGGGAGCCCGGCTGATGCAAAATAGTACAGCAGATGGTCACGAGGGATATACAAGACAAACTTTTAATTTACTTGAGGAAATGTCGTCTGCATTTTGAAATAAGTGTTTAATATTTGATGGACAGCGGGAGACAGTTTAGATCCAAGAGAATGAAAACTTTTGGAGTTTTAGATGACAAGTGTATGACAAACACATAAAGACTCACACTGGATTGAGAATTGAACCCCAGACCTTGTGGCTGCAGGGTGACACTGCACCGATCTATTATAAACTATTTTAAAGAGGGAGCATTACACTTCTATGGGGTATTAAACGCCAACACAAATTTGGATCACCATGTTACCTTTTATTTTTTTGATAATGGTAGATTCACTCCAGATTAATTTACGCTTGTGACGTTCTGAGTCTCCCCTTCATTTGCTCCTCTTGCTAAGTCACTCCCCCTTCAGAGCGCTATCACAGCACAATCAGCGTGCATCCTGCTATTGAAACTACTCCACATCGCATCAGGTTTGTGAAGTTATAGTGGATTGTTTTGTGTCTTACTTCTTTATATTTATAGCAAAAGACTGTATATTTATGGAAAACTGTCGTGCAGGATTATAATAGACTTGTGCAGGGTTTGAATAGGGCCCAGGATAGAGCTTTAGATCAGCATGGATGACGTCTAAAACCTCTTCAGGCATGATTTTGATGAGGGGACAATGTTATAACGTGGTATAAAGCTCCAAAAGAGTCAGTTTTGCATAATACCCCCTTTTTATATTTGATGGACAGCACAAATGGAAGAGAATGAAACAGTTTAGATGCATGGCTGGGAGCAGCAAATGAAAAGTTTTGGCAAGGCAAGTTTATTTGCATAGCACAATTCGTACAAAAAGTAATCCAAAGTGCTTTACAGAATAAGAAAGACACAATCACAATATAAACAGATTAAAACATAGATAATCATGATAAAAGTAACATTAAAAGAAAAGACTGCAGAGTAAAAACCTTTCAGTCATGTGCACAGCTAAACAGAACCGTTTTGAGCCTGGATTGAAACATTGTCAAAGTAGAGGCCTGTTACTTAAATATGCTGTTAAATGTTTCCCTGTGACTGATATAAAAATTGGTCTGGGGGGCACATTTGGACACCCCTGCCCTAGATGTTCACAGTAAGGAGGATCTGTAATTAGTTAAGTCAGTTGATCCTTAAGGTGCAGAGGTGGAACATAATGAAGTATCTGTCAGTTTTACAGTGGATACTTTTTACTTTTACTTCACTACATTTGAGAGCAGGTATCTGTACTTTCTACTCCACTACAGTTGTGAACTGGACTGAAAAGTAAACTTCTTGTACCATGTTTGTGGTAACATCCTGAATAATGGATGGATGAATGGATTTGTATTGCAACTGTTGACCGAAATATGTATCACTTTTATTCAATATCACTACATTTAACACTTTAACAAATAATAAGTACATTTTTAAGTGGGTACTTAAATACTTTCTACTTGAAGAACCCACTTAACACTATTTTCTTACCTAAGTTATAATATTTCTTCATCACAAACACAGTTGGAGTTGTGCATATTTAAGCTGAGTTCTTCTCTTAAACTGAAAACACTCTGTTCCACCTTGTGATGTCATGTATTAATACAGGAATTGAGCCCTGGAATTTCCCATCTTTACTAAACAAAAGGTAAAATGTAGCTGTTAACCTGAAAACTCCCACTTCATGACATCACAAGGTGGAACAGAGTGTTTTGAGCCTTTGAAGAGTATTTTTGAGGAGGTAAAAGCATTATAACATGATTTAAACTTATGAGAGTCAATTTTGGCATAGTATAGGACCCTGGTCACAAGGAGGCGGACTCCGGTCCGGATCCGGACCAAGACGCGATCCAATCCGGACCCGAGCTTTTTTCGCGTATATGTGGTGAATTTCAAAGTTTATAATGCGCGCATTATCTTGCGCAGCTTACAGCCTTCGCCGCGGTAGAAAGCGGAGTCTCCTCCGAACGAGGCGGAGTGATACGGTAAAGTTTTTAAGAGCCACACACGGTGCGGTTCAGCCAATGAGATCAGCGCATTTGGGAAAGGTGCCGTCATCTAGTTTTAGACGCGCAGATTCACACAGACAGCAGCGGCTCAGCTTTACGGGGAGAAGGTATGGCAAGCTCCAAAAAAAGAAAGGTGGACACGGAAAATAGAACTTTTAAAGAAGAATGGACTGATCAATACTTGTTCATCCTACCAGACGGCAGTACAAAACCCGTGTGTCTCATATGTTCAGAAACTGTCGCTCTCGTAAAAAGCGGCAATGTTAAGCGGCACTTTGAAACTAAGCACGGCGCATTTTCACAAACTTATCCGCCCGAATCTGCAATTCGGGCACAAAAAATCAGCCATTTACGTGCAAGATATGATCGTTCCACCAGAATCATGGTCAATTCATTCACTGCACAACAGCGAGCTACCGAGTGTGTTCTCTTCGTGTTGTGTGGATTTTGGGTCAACATAAAAAGCCATTCAGTGACGGAGTGATTGTCAAAAACTGCATGACTGCAGTTGCTGAAACCTTATTTGACGGAAAGCAAAAAGAAGAGATTTGTGAAAAAAAATAAGTCAAGTCCCACTGTCAGCATCATCAGCCACAAATAAATCAGAGATATTAGCAAAAGATGTTTGGCCCAGCTTGATGAAACCATTCAGAAGTCAGAATGCATAAGTTTAGCAGTAGATGAATCTACTGATATTACAGACAATGCACAGCTTTCAGTTTTTGTAAGATTCTTTAACAAAGATGAAAAGAAGATCTGTGAAGATCTGCTGGGACTGGTATCTCTGGAGAGCAATACAAGAGGTGAGGATATCTACTAGCCATAAAGGAGCTTCTAACAAAAAGGGGAATAGACCTGAAAAAAGTAGTTTCAATAACTACAGATGGAGCTCCTGCCATGATGGGCAAAGAGAAAGGAGCAGTGGCTAGAATGAAAGAGGAGAACCCTGAACTCATCTCTTATCACTGCATAATACACCAGTCTGTCTTATGTGCCATACTCTCAGATCAGTATGCTGAAGTGATGAACACAATGATGAGAATGATAAACTTCCTCAGAGCATCTTCATCCCTCCAACATCGCCTACTCAGAGAGTTCCTCAGAGAAGTTGAGGCAAATGCTAATGACCTTCTTTTGTACAACAATGTAAGATGGCTTAGCAAAGGCAGGGTTTTGGAGCGCTTTTGGTCAGTTCGAAAAGAAATCACAGCTTTCTTAGGGCAGCTGAAGAGCCAAAGAGCAACACAATTTCAGATGTTCTTGGATGACAAAGAAAAAATGGACTGTGTAGCTTTCTTGGTTGATATCACATCACACCTGAATCAACTTAACTTAAACTACAACAAGGCAAAGGTAATTCTGTCTGTGATCTAATGGCAGCTATCCGTGCATTCCAAAGAAAGCTGGAGCTGTTCAGGGAAGACCTGCAGGGGGACTGCACTCACTTCCCAACTGTCAAGGAACAAGTTGAGGGAGAGAAGTGCAGTTTTCAACACTTTGTTGAGAAACTCATTGCCAATTTGGAAAACGATTTGACAGTTTCAACCTTGGAGAACAGCTTACTGTCTTTATTCAAAAAATCCATTCCTTATCACTGACATAAGGAGGTTTTCCAGAGAAGCCAATGACAGTTTCATATGGGCAAATGCAGGGACTTCTTCAGATGGAACTTGCAGATCTCCAGTCAAATGTGGTGCTGAAAGAGCAAGTTAGTGAAAGAGATGCTGAATCTTTCTGGATCCAGTTAGTTTCAGAGACATCTTTCCCAACACTAAAGAAAGTAGCCCTGTACATATTGTGTGATGTTTGGTTCAACATACTGCTGTGAAGCTGCTTTCTCCACAATGAACATCATCAAAAACAAATACCGTTCCAGGCTCACCAATGACCACCTTCACATGTGCTTGAGGATGGCTTTAACAGCATTCAGCCCTAGATTTAGAATGCTTGCAATGCAACAAAGAGCTTACTTCTCTCAGAAAAAGTAAAATGCTTTGTTAGTTCAAATTATTTATCAATGTTCAGTGTTGTGTAGTTTTTGTAACAAGCACTTTTTTTTAAAAATTTTGTTTCACATTCCAGTCAAAAAGCATGTTTTGTTTTTACTTTGAAATAAACATGTAATTTATTTTCATAGTTAAATACACAACTTAAAAACTGTGTTATCGTTACAGCTGTTAAAATTGAACTAAAAATAAAACGGAAGCTTCGGACCTTCACTTGTCGATTTTTTTTAAATTCGGACCTCAGTGATATTTTATTTGTGACCCCTGGTATAGGACCTTTAAGTAGATTTGTTCACGTGATACTTTTACTTGAGTAACTTTTCTTACCTCTTTATCTGTACTTTTACCTAAGCAACAAACCACCACTGCTACTGCCCAACTCTTTTTTCTTTGTTTTAGTTTGCGTCTGAGGAGTTGTAAATGGGCGACAGGTTACGCCATAGACCACCACTTCTGTTCAGAGATGGATTGTCTTTCTTACAAAGACTCTGACTCGTCTTTCAAACCTCTTCTTCTCTTTTGTTCTGTGCCTCACCATCTTCAGAGGAGCGGTTAGTGGCTTTGAGATGGAGATGTACAGCAGACTGGAGTCCTGTGCACTGAAGAAGCCTCTTGAATGAGCGACAAAACCGTTTTCACTCTCAAAAACTTTTATGCAGTTGGCAGAATTCAATTTTGTTTTGTGGGGATGCTGCCAGTTTACTCTTTTTCTTTTCATACATACTGTAGTTACACTTTTCCTGCCAAATCCAGATTGATCTCTGTTCATTTTTATAGGGGATAGCAAACAAAAAATTCAATTCTGTCGACTGGAGGAAAGTTTTAGAGTGAAGATGTTTCTCTGCTCATCCCAGTGCATAAAAAATACATGTCAATATAAAACTGTAAATTGATCTTTCTTTTTCTTGGAGGTCGTAGGCGCCTCTTCTGGTAGCAAATGCGTAAAGGTCCAGTCCCCAGCCTGGTGGTTTACAGTTTTTATTTTGTTGGCTAAGTCTAATGATCTACACTGTTGAGACATCATTTATCTCCTAGTTATAACTCCATCCTCAGACTTAAATCAAAACGAGGAAAACCATAGCGATAGCCAGAACGCTAATAGGTGTGAGAGCGTCCATTAAGGGCCTCGATGATTATACAAAACACTCTCTCCCTCCGTCACACCTCGAGTCCGGCTCAAGCACAAACATCCAATCAGATTAGCTCATTTCAGTGACACATATGAAACGAAGACGCTCATTGGTCACCCAGCATTTTGATCTTTATCTTAAGGTTTCTGCAGAATGTTTTTCAGTCCCCTGTGATATTTTTTTTCCTTTTCTCTTTTCCTCATAAGCAGCCATATTTGTTTTGATACTCATGGATTGATTGGCTAATCCACCTGTCAATCACGCCCATCTGAACTCGGGGAGATTCACCTCGTTACAAGTTCCAGCAAGCATAAATAAATTAAACAAATGTATATGACTTTTTTTGTTTCTTTTGAATAGAAGGGCCAAAAATAAATCTTGTTCAAAAACTCATTGTGCATATGAACCCCACAACTGCTGCCAAAAGCGCCCCGACAGAGAGGAGTGGGACCTTATAATGTGATAATTCCTGCCTCTCCCTCCCCCCCTCTCTGTTGTCTGACGGTGGTTCGTTTTAAATCTCACCCGTCTTTAGCGAGCTGAGGTGACTTTCACACTCCGCTGCTCCTCTGACTTGGATCTGATGAGTGGGAGGAGGCAGAGGTGATGGGATGATGGCGCATCTCGGGAGTTTTTCTGTGTCATTTTAGTCGTGATGGAAAGCAAAGTACAGTAAGCAGCTTGGGTCAATTATTGAAGATTGAAAAACAACAGGGCTTCCGGGGCTTTCATTGTGAGTTCCTCCTTCCCTTGCTCACCAGCTAAGTCGCTCCCCCTTCAGAGCGCTATCACATTACAATCCTATGAAACTACTGCTCATCGCGTTAGGTTTGTGAAGTTGTAGTTTTTTTTCCATTACAGAGATTAAATACTACAAATTGCTGCCATATTTGAACAAATACATACTCCCAGTTGACAGCGGTGGGTTCAGGAAGTACTCAAGGCACTTACAAAGGACAACTAGAGTTATTTTGAATTTTCTCATTGATAAAGAGTTTGCAGCAGAGATTTCCCAGGGTTCAGTGGGACAGGACTTCAGGGAGGTTGCTGTGGTGATTTAATAATGGGGTTGGTGGGGCAGGGGAGTCTGGGATGTTGCTCTGGTGACTTGGTGATGGGGTTGTGGTAATGCTGTTCCTTACAGTGGATGTTGCGTGGTGATTTGGTGATGGAGGATGGTGAGGTTGCGGTGGAGCCAGTGTTGCCTTGGTGATTTGGTGATGAACTTGGCGGTATAGGGGCATGGTGGTGAGTTGGCGGTGTGGTGAGGTTGCCATGGTGATTTTGTGATGGGGTTGGTCGTGCAGGGGCATGGTGAGATTGCCCTAGTGATTGATAGGTACTGTGGTGATTGGGTTGCCGTTGTGGTTGCCGTGGTGATTTGGCAAAGGGTTGGCGGTGTTGTTGTCTCTCAGGATGGCATGGTGCTTGTTGCTGTTGTGATTTGGTGATGGGGTTGGTTGTGCAAGGGCATGGCGAGGTTGCTGTGGTGATTGGTTTGACGGTGCGGTGAGGTTACCGTGGTGGCTGGTTTGGCGGTGTTGTCTTTCAGGACAGGTGATTGAGTTGGCGGTGCAGGGCCATGCTGAAGGTTACCGTGACGATTCAGCAGTAGGTTGGCGGCGTTGTTGTCTCTCAGGATGGCGGGGGCCTTGTCGCTGTGGTGATTTGGTGATGGAGTTGGCGGTGTAGGGGCATGGCGGAGGTTGCCGTGGTGGTTCGGGGATGGGGCTGTCCGTGAGGTTGCCGTGGTGACTTAATGACAAGTTGGTGGTGTTTTGGTGCACTGAAGCGCTCTGTTTTAGGGAGACTGTTATCTGAATGTAGCGACTTGTGGAACCTGATAAACTGCTGTGAGGAGGAGGTGCCCCGAGGAGGAGGGGGCTTATCGCTCTGACCTCCGCTGGGTCAGTTCTCCCAGGACACCATTTTTTAGACTTAAGACTGAACCACACAGCTCCTGTCCAGAGAAGCTGAGAAGAAATTGCTTTTCACTTTCATTTAAAATTGGCAGTTTAAAAAGAAGATTACATAATTCTGGCAAATAGATAGCAGAGGTGGGTAGTACTCAGTTACATTTACTTGAGTACCTTTTTAAAGAAATTGTACAGGGTGGCCCAAAAGTCACTGACAGTTGAAGAATTATAGGAGCTATCGAAGATTTAAAGGTGTCAGTGACTTTTGGGCCACCCTGTACTTTTCAGACTACTTTTCTTGCAGCATACTTTTACTTTTAATTGAGTAATATTTTTAATTGAAGTAGCAAATGACAAGCTTTATTTTGTCAGTATGAAATGATTTGAACATGTGTGTTTCTTTCTTTCAGATATGATTTAGTTTGTCTCATTTTTGTTTCTATCCTTTGAAAATACCAGATTTTGTGCATTATTGAATGTTTTGTCCTTCGGTTTACATTCACTTCAAATTATAAACCAGATTTTAACTCCTCCACAGTTAATCTTACTTGAGTTGTAGTTTCCCAGATACTTTTTTACTCTTTGAGTCATTTTTTGGACCATTACTTTGTACTTTTTTGAAAGAACATTACTCTGACTTGATTTCCTTAAGTTTAATGAATAGTTTTGGAGTTTCTTGCTATAGGGCAGCTCAATACCAGCCTGTTTCACCAAAAGTTAACAGTGCAAGCTTAAGTAAACATCGGTTTAGTTATTTTTTTAAAAGTTTGGATCCTAATTTATGTCAAGATTTGTGTGGAATAACTTTTATGACTCCCCCCAGTTTCAAATATGAATCTGATTTGAATTGGTGTGAGACAGACCCCGGTGTGCTGGTGTGTCCTGAGAGCAGAGCTGTTTGTGCTGCTGTCTCCTGATTCTGCTTTTCTTTCAATGTCTCGGTGGAAAATATTTGCAATAATAATCCATTTCCGAAGCCTTATTTCTTGCACAATTTTTGGCGGAGCGTATAAAACTGGGAAGTTGTATTGGCGAGATTGCATTTTAGACTTATTATGTGCTTGAAGTGTTTTTGACGCTCGTATTGCTCGTCTGTACTGTGGGTCTATCTTAAAACCTCTACACTGTACTCGTCTTTCTCAGCAACTTTCCTAATCTAAAAACCAACACAAGCATTCACAAAAGAAGGAAACCAACAGGATAATTAGGTCGTGTGTGGATGTTGTAACAGCGGCGCTTCAGGAAATCTTAAACTAATCCTTAAACACACAGCCGCGCACGTTGACGCAAAAGATTACAGCTTTGTTCTCAAACGTTCACCGTCGTCTGACACTTGTATTATTCTTATATGAGGCCGATCAAGTCCGATTTCAGTCTCTTTTCAGGCTTCTCAAGTGTGAGCCCCAGATCCCCAGAGCTCTCAGTATTTATACCTGACTTACAAAACATCATACATATAAAAGCACAGTGACTTTTGTTCAGTTTCTGAACTTTTACACTTTTACACAGGTGAAACAAAGGCTTTCCTGAAGGATGGAGGCGCTGTCTGGTGACCTTCACACATGCTAATGTCGCTGTGGGTTTCAGGCAGAAATCACATCATGCATTTACACAAAGAGAGCCCGTGACAGAACTCCTGTCTTCAGACTATAAATACTCACACATTTCCATCACAGTGGAACTGGCTAATGCTGGCTGCATTATGCACTGGAAATATGATAATATGAGATCAGATCTGTGCACGGATAAATCAGACAGAAACTGTCTGCAGTTTATCACAAGATCAAGTCAGATTTTTATATCTGCTATTTCCCATCTTGTTTTCACCTGAGTCTGTGTGTTTTATCCTATAATCCTGCAGTTTTCCTTGGCTAAAGTAGGTCCAGATCTCATCGGGAGGTACCACCCTCCCAGGTCTGATTTGGACCTCTCAAATGGGCCGGTACAACATGAGCCGGTACTTGGGCCGGTACATGAGCCGGTACATGAGCCGGTACATGGGCCGGTACAGGGGCCGGTACAGGGGCCGGTACAGGGGCCGGTACATGGGCCGGTACATGGGCCAGTACGTGGGCCAGTACGTGGGCTGGTATGGTTCACTTAAGTACAAACACTTCTGATACACTCCAAAGCACAGTAGTGGAAACAAGACTCATGTGTTAATGAGAATCTAACTGGTGACTGTAAACTCCCTGTGATCCACTCGTGAGTCTTTCACTGAGGCCTCTCTGTGGATGAAGTGTCTTGCCCCAGGCAACAATCACCTGGTATTTGCTTGCCTGAGGTTTGAAACTGTGTCTTTCCGATCGGTGGGTAAACGATTATTTGCAGACAACAAGATATAGCCGTAAGGACAGATACCATCATTACTTTTGATTTTGTGTTTGGAGAATTGGAAAAGTGTATTGGTAACACGTCTGGACCCAGGCCAGCTCTATTCCCATCTGCTGTGATGGGGCACTCCAGTAATGACCTGGCACAGCGCCCTCTGTAGGCCACGGCATCTACATCATTAGGCCTGTACACAGCACACTTTTATGGTTCTGTCAATGGAACAGCAGCAGAGACGTGGTTTTCAGTTCATGCTGAGTCATAGTTTAGAAGGGAAATCTTACAATACTGTGCTACTACAGCAAGTATTTGGAATAAAAAAAAATTTCAATGATCTGTTCATGAAATAAATGTAACATTTTATTTTATTATCTTTCAACTACAAGAGTTCAAAGTCGGTATTACACTTCTATGGGGTATTAACAGCTAACTGTGTCTTTCCTCCCTTTGCTCTCCACGCTAAGTCACTCCCCCTTCAGAGCGATATCACATTACAATCAGCGTACATGCGGCAAATGAAACGACTGCACATCGCATCAGGTTTGTGAAGTTGTAGTCTATTCATTTGTATCATGCTCTTGTATATTTACGAAAAAATTAGAGATCACTAGATTACTCAGACATGTGCGGATGGATGACACATAAAACCTCTTCGGGCATTATGTTTTTGACGAGGGAACGTTATGGTAGAAAGCTCCAAAAAGTCGATTTTGGGTAATATCAGGCGAGAGTAACGTGGCGGGGAGTGAGTTTTGTGTTTCTTTTTTCTGAATGTGATGACTGGATGCTAAAGCTTGGCACCAAAATATGTTTTTTATTTGAGGATATGATTCATTTTGGATCACAGCATTTTGTCTCTGGACTGTGAGGCCGGTCAGTGGTGGTGCAGTCACCTCCCACACAGAACAGAATATCACTGAAGACAATAGACCCTGACTGTTCAATTCACTTTTCTCTCTTTTTCCTCCTCCTCTCTCCTCTTGCTCTCTCTCTCTCTCTCCTCCTTCTCTTCTCCTGCCTCATTCTCACACTTTCGCTCTCTTTTTCTCTCTCTCTACGCTCTTCCTCTTACTCTCCTGGCTCTCTTTCTAACTCGTTCTCTCACTCCCACTCTGTCTCTCTCTCTCTCTCACCAGTTTGATAAATGAAATAAACCCTGACTCTTCGATTTCTCCTCTCTTTCTTTCTTTCCTTCTCTCTTTCTCTCTCTCCTGCTTCATTCTCTCTTTGCCCTCTCCCCCTTTACTCCCGTAACTCTCTCTCTTGCCCCTTCTCTCACTCCCACAGTGTATTTCTTTTTCTTTCTTTTTTTCTTTCTTGCTTTTTTCTTTCTTTTTGCTTTCTTCTCTCTCTCTCTTCTCTCTCTGTTTCTCTGCCATCTTCCCCTTCTCCCCTGGCTTTCTTTCTCTAGCCTGTTCTGTCACTCCCACCTGTCTTTCTTTCTTTCTTTTTCTCTCCAATATCAATACAAGTAATAAACCCTGACTGTTCAGTTTCTCCTCTCTTTCATTCTTTCCTTCTCTCTCTGCCCCTTTCTCTCTCTTTTTCTCCTCCCTCATTCTCACACACTCTTTCTCTATCCTCTCCCCCTTACTCCCCTGGCTCTCCCTCTCTCTAGCCCATTCTCTCACTCCCGCGCTGTCTTTCTCTTCTCTTTCTTTCATTCTCTCTCTTCTCACCGATTCAATAATGAAATAAACCCTGACTGTTAAATTTTCTTCTCTCTCTTTTTTTTCTTTCCTTCTCTCTCTTCTGGCTCCTTCTCTCTCTCTTCGAGCTCCCTCTCTTTGTCCCCTGTTTCTCTCTCTCTCTCTCTCCCTGCCTCCACCTCTCCCTTTTCTCTTCTCCCTCTATCCCCTGCTTAATTCTTCATCTCTCTTTCTCTCTTTCTCCCCTTCCCCTGTCTCTCTCTCTCTCTCTAACCCTTTCACCCTCTTTTCCGTGCTATTGTCCTCCTTCTCACTCCCGTACCTCTTTTTCTCTCTCTCAATTTATTTCAGATAACTTTATTCATCCCTGAGGAGCAGTTAGAAGGCACATATACACAATACTGGAATTAAGCTGAATGATGAAATGATCTGTCTCTCTCCCTCACTCTTTCTATCTCTCTCTACCCCCCACCTCTCATCTGCCTATGTCTCCCCTACCCTTTCCCCTCTCTCTCGCTCTCCCTCCCTTTCTCTCTCTCCTACCTCTTTTCCTCTCTCTCCTCTACCCTCCCTATTTCCCTCCCTCTCTCTCTCCACTATCTCTTTCTGTCTTCTCTCTCTCTCCCCTATCTCTTTCCCTCACGTCCTCTCTCTCCCTCCATCTCTCTCTCCCCTACCTCTTTTCCTCCCTCCCCCTTTTTCTCTCACCTCTCTTTCCTTCCTTCTCTTCCTCCCTCCCTCTGCTCCTCCCTCCCTCTATCTGTCTCCCCTACCTCTTTCCCTCCCTCCCTCTCTCTCCCTCCCTTACCTCTTCCTCTCCCTCTCTCTCTCCCTCCCTCCTCCGTCCTTTTCTCCCCTGCCTCTTTCCCTCCCTCGCCCTCTCTGTCTCCACTTCTTTCCCTCTTCCTTGCTCTCCCTCCCTCTCTCTACATCTTCCCCTCCCTCCCTCTCTTTGTCTCCCCTCCCTCTGTCTCTCCTCGCTCTCCCCTTCCCCTCCCTTCCTTTCTCTGTCTCCCTCCTCCCTCTTTCATCTTCCCCTCCCTTCCCTCTCTTCTCACTCTCCCTCCCTCTCCCCTACATCTTCCTCTCCCTTCCTCTCTCTGTCTCCCCTCCCTCTTTCCCTCTTCTTCTCCCTCTCTGGTTCCCCCCTCCTCCTTTCTCCTCCCTCTTCCTCTCTGCCCCTTCTTCTTTCCCTCTTTCTTACTCTCTCACCCCCTACTCTGTCCCCTACATCTTCCCCTTCCTCCTTCCTCTCTCCCTTCTCCCTTCCCGCTGCCCCTGTCCTCCCTCCCTTCTATCTCCCTTCTCCCCTCCCTCTCTCTGTCTCCCCTCCCTCTTTTCCTCCTTTCCTCTCTCTCCTCCCCTCCCTCTTTCCCTCCCTTCCTCTCTCCACTCCCTCTTTCCCTCCCTCTTTCTCTCCCTCTCTCCCTCCCTCTTTCCCCTACAACTTTCTCTTCTTACTTCCTCCCTCTCTGTCTCCCTTCTCTTCTTTCCCTTCTTCCTCTCTCTCCCTCCCCCTGCATCTTCCCCTCCCTCCCTCTGTGTCCTCTCTCCTCTTTCCCTCCCTCCCTCTGTCCTCCCTCCCTCTTCCTCTCTGTCCCCACCTCTTTCCCTCTTTCTCACTCTCTCTCCCTCCCACTCTGTCCCTCTACATCTCCCCCCTCCCTCCCTCTGTTTTTCCTTCTCCCCTCCCTCTCTCTCTTCCTTCTATAACTTTCTCTCCTTCCTTCCTCCCTCTCTGTCTCCCCTCCCTGTTTCCCACCCTTCCTCTCTCTCCCTCCCCGATCTCTTCCTCTCCCTCTCTCCTCTTTCTCCCCTCCCTCTTTCCCTCCCTCTCCCTCTCTGTCTCCTCCCTCCTCCCTCTTCCTCTCTGTCCCCACTCTTTCTCTCTCTTTCCCCACCTCTTTCTCACTCTCTCTCCCTCCCACTCTGTCTCCTACATTGTCCCCTTCGTACATCTCTCTGTCTCCCTTCCCTCTCTCTCTCCCTCCCTCTGTCTCTCTTCTCCCCTCCCCCTCTTTCCCCTATATCTTCCACTCCCTCCCTCCCTCCCTCCTCTCC
Organism: Periophthalmus modestus; assembly: GCA_019594935.1. NCBI lineage: Eukaryota > Metazoa > Chordata > Actinopteri > Gobiiformes > Gobiidae > Periophthalmus > Periophthalmus modestus. The sequence continues at coordinate 6,626,392 of JAIEZT010000054.1, forward strand.
TCCCTCTCTCCTCCTCCTCCCTCTCTCCGTGTCCCCTCTGTCTACAGACCAATAAAGCCCAAATGCCACAAATCTAATCTTGAGCAGTGTTTCTTGTGGATGCGTTGGGCGGTGGAGCTGTGGAGGCTCCGTTCACAGTGTCTCAGAAGGACGCTGCTCTGTTCTAATTAAATCTCTCTCTTTTCTCGTGGCCGTTCTTTCGACCAGAGCACAGGGACTGATTCAAGAACTTTTGGAGTCGCATTAAGTTTGATTATTTCTAATGGAAAGTTTTAGATGACAAATTACACTGTTTGACCATAGAAATACATAGAAGAGACAGTATTCAGCACAGTGACCACCTACTGTGGTTCTGGGAGTAAATTTACCATTTTTCCCATAGACTTTTCGAAAAACTCAAGTATTAAGAGACATCGCGGAGGCTAGTTACATGCAAACCAGCTACATGTGCTAACCAGTATCCATAACGTGGTTGTTTTAAGTCCAAAAAGCACATTTAAAACACAAAAATTGGCGAAATGCTTTAATAACTTAGCGGTTTATTAAGTTTCAGAAATAGATTTTAAATTAAACAATGCGCTACAACTTCACTATCCTGATTCGATGTGCAGAAGTTTCATTAGCAGGATGCACGCCGATTGTGTCGTGATAGAGCTCTGAAGGGGGAGTGACTTAGCGCAGAGAGCACAGAGAGAGAGAGCGTCAAAAACAAAGGTGAAAGTTATTTTACTGAAAAAAATTGTGGTCTACCCTAGTGCATGTATTGTAAAATGTATGTAATATTTTATAATCTTCAAACCAGGAAGTGAGGAGTTAGCATGCTGATGTTTCATAGAAGTACCCTGGCAATCAAAGTCAGCTCTGATTTATAAACTCTAATTACGATGCTCAGAAGTGAGGTAAGTGAGGAACAACTTTGGATCACTGCAAACTGTTTAAAATGAAGTAGTTCTGTTTTTAACGTTGTAAAAAATCAGGTACAGCACATTCGCTCCCTTTGCTCTCTGTGCTAAGTCACTCCCCCTTCAGAGCGCTGCATCCCGCTAATTAAACTACTGCACATCGCGTCAGGTTTGTCAGGTTGCTGTGTCATGTTTTTGTATATTTATGGAGTATTGCCGTGTGGGAGCATGGTTGACTTACGCTTGTGGGCGGAGCTTCGTACAGGCTCGTACTGCTAACGGTACGGAGGCTTCGAGTAGGGTCCGGGAGAGATCAAAGTATTACTGAAACATGCACGAATGACTTCTAAAACCTCTGGAGGCGTGTGTTTGATGAGCGAACGGCGTTTTAACTTGATAGAAAGCGTTTGCGTAACACCCCCTCTTTAAGGAGCATCTTCATTAGCGACTCGCACAGAAAGTTAGCTCGTCTTTCAAAGTACTAGCACGTCTCTCAAACCCCAGGACGCGTTATTAGAATCTGGAGTAATACAGGAGGACTCGGGGCTTGTTTGTGATCTGCGGCGTTCTAAATGAGGACTCTAAATGAGATGGCAGCGCTGCTATCTGTCTGACTGAAGGGATAAGAGGTGGCTATCAAAATAAGGCTAACAGCTCCGCACACACTGATGGGCAGAAGTACGTGTGCAGACTGGTGCTTTAGTGCTTATCTGATGGTGTTTGCACAGACAGACACTTTTGGGAAGTAACTGAACACATGTGCCGCGAATACGTACTCAGAATACTAATTTTGAGTACTTGTAGTCCGGTACAGTTACTTTTTCATTTGGCAGTATCCAGAATACAGTTACTTTTCTAAAATCAAAGGAGTACATGGCGGTGTCACACATTGATCACACATTCAGGCTTCAAACTGCACATAATCAGAGCTGTTGAAATGTTTCCTACTTCAATTTGTGAGAAATAAATGCAGAATAAAAATATACAAACTAAATTTCAGACAAAGTGGATTTAAATGTCGGTTGTAATGGCTCTAATGTTAGATGGAACAGTCATTTAAGGGGGTCAATATTTATCATAGCGCTTTTTCTTTGTACTTGTGGGGACATTTTTGTGATTTTTAAACTCTACGATTAGATTTGAGATGCAGAAAGTTGAATAAATAACTTTTATGACTCATTATAGATACAAAATAACTGCTAAAGTGTTTCATTCTGCTGTTTATTTATCACAGTTTGTGCTTTGGGGATGATTTTGCTCGAGAGTTATTGTGTTAGTACCTCACTGAAAAAAAATGAATCTGACTGGACGATTACGTTTCAGATGTCATCCATGCATGTTTGAGTAATATAGCGATCTTTCCCAGGCCCTCTTTTAACCCTCCTGGTGGTTAGTATTACATCCATCCATCCATTTTCTTCCGCTTATCCGGGGCCGGTCGCGGGGGCAGCAGTCTAAGCAGGGACTCCCAGACTTCCCTCACCCCAGACACGTCCTCCAGCTCCTCCGGTGGGACCCCAAGGCGTTCCCAGACCAGCCGTGTCCCTGGGTCCAGCGTGTCCCGGGTCTTCGCTGGGGCCTCCTCCTGAGCAGATGCCTGAGCCGCCTCATCCGTAATAATGTAACTTCAGCTAACTTGATTTCCAAAACGTGAATAAATGAAAAACTACTGCGTACTTTTGGAGTGGTTTAAATGCTAAAAAGCAAGTTTATTTATCATAATAGTTGTGCTTGAAAGCTCATGGATAAGCAGCTGTATGAATGTGGAACGACCAATTAGTCACATATTTCACAAACACGGAGGAGTTTTAGTTCCACCAAAATGTTCATTATGTTAAATCTGCACATTTAAACATTCAGACTATTGGAAGTTTACAGTGAGTCAGAGATGAATCCATGACAATGATTTATGTCTTTGGATGTGTCAAATATTCTTACAATACAGATACTAATATTTAACTGTTGTCCTACCTTAAAGAGGCATATTCTGCTATATTTAAACATGTTATAGTTGTTTACCTTCTCATGTACTCTCTCGAAGTTGTATTTGAAGTGATTCCTGCACGTTTGAGCAATCTTTAATGGGTTATTTTTAAGATGCCATATTGCCGATCAATCCCTATTTTCATCGTGCCCAGTACACGTCCATTTCTCTGTACTTGCCTCGTTCTCCAGTTTTATTTTCTTAATGTCTGATACATGTAGAATTCGGCCGCGTCACATTGTCATTTCGGTACAAATGAAAAAAAAACTCTGCTGCTCGGTTGTGTGACCTGCAGCTTTCTGTGGGAGGGGCCGATTCTTTGTCGTGACGACCTTGACACAGACGTTTTCAAATGCAGAAGTCAATCATTCATCTAAGTGCCGTCTCCGCCGCTCACATGAGGCGTGGCCCGTCCATATACTGAGAATGAGAGAAACGTGTATGGGCTAATATAACCTTTTCTAAAACTGTCAGGGCGCAGGCTACACACAGCGCCTTTAAATTCCAGCTCTAAACAAAATTCAAATAAGTGCACTCGATAAGTCTGGATATTCCATCATGTTCTCAGTGTATCTGAGTTTGTGTGACTTTGTGTGACTTTGAGTCCAGCCCGGGCCGGCTGTCGCTGCTCAGGGCTCTGTTTTAATGAAGTGCTGTGATTGGATCAAAGCTGTTCTTGATGGATGAATAACTTACTCATGTTTGTGACCAAGCCAAAACACCTCATGGCCACTTTGAATCACTCAAATATCTGCAGCACATAGCCAACTTTACAAAACATCCCTAATTTTTCCGAATAAATACGTTTCTTATATAATCTTAAAGATGGGGTGCAATTCAAAATCTTTCTACCACCCTCATCAAAAACATGTCTCAAGAGGTTTTATATGCCAGCCATGTTTGAGTAATCTAGTGATCCCTCCAGGGCCTTATTCAAACCCTCCTTAGTTTAGTTAGTTGTAGAATCCTGTACAAGGCTCCACCCACAAGCCTACGTCACCCATGCTCCCCACACGACAATTCTCCTTAAATATACAAAAGCAGGATACAAAACAAAACACTACGACTTCACAAACCTGATGCAATGTGCAGTTAATACCCCATAGAAGTGTAATAGCCCCCCCTATATTTGCTGACTAAGTATTAATACTATAACAATTATCTTTTGTTCTGGTAAAGCAAGTAAACTCAACTTATCGGGTCTATTATTGTGACTTAGACAACATGTTTTTATATTAGTATTTATAATTTAAGGAACACATATTACGCAAAACTGACTTTTTTGACCAGAATATTACTCCTTCATTGAAAATATACCAGGAGTTATAATTCATGTCATTCACGCTGGTTTCATTAATCTTTTCATCTTTTTTCATTTAATCTTCTGTAGAAAGTCCTTTGCCTCAGAGCCTCACAAAACTTTTATGTTTGAAATTTCCCAGGATTGTGATATCACAGGTAGAACTCCTGAGCCATTTTTAAGTTTATACATCATCGACAGACTTGTTTTCAGGCTTAGATTTTGTATTTATTTTTATTTTTATTTTTTAATTAGGCATTTGGTTCTAAATCATGAAATTCCAGAGCAAAGTTATGAGCATGTTTAAAGGCCACTAAAAGTACAAGTAATGCATCATATCTGCTCTATAAAATACTGTCTACGTATGGAAAACACACTTTCAAAACTTCACCTCATTTTGAAAATGTCGTTTTCTGCACGACATTTAGTGAATGAAGCAAAATACAACTCGAGGTAGGTTTTATATTGTGGGAGCAATGTTATAATGGCTCAAACCTCAAAGAAACAGTTCTTGATGCATCCCTTTAAAACAGAAATCCAAACACTCTACATTACCGAGTAGTAGTGTTGCACCACGATCAAATGAACCACCATTTATCATGTAAAATCATGTAAATGTAAAGCTCCGTGGGCGTGAAAAGTCATTACACTCTGGGGGTTCACTCTCTTTAAAAAGTTCTTCACAAATGAGTGGCTGCAATGAACAGTGACCACATTCACTTTATTGGACTCTGCAGATCCAGACTGGGCACAGAGCAGTGGTCTGAGCAGCTAACAACGCTAACAAGCTTTCCCTAAACACTAAACAAAGAGACAACTCAGAAGTACGCATACAAAGTACTTCTGAAAACTACTGGCAAATGTCGCTCAAGTCAAGAGATTCTTCCTTTTACCCACTGAGGAAGGGCATCTGACACACTCTTGGATCAGTTATCCCACCTGTCAATCTTTTGCCTATCAAACTCAAATAAGAAGAGTCTGAAATATTCCACACTATGGCATTAACCATCTTGCATGTATTCAATTGCGACTTGGACCTCTCCAGAGCTGATCTGTAACTTGGCCTGTGGATGTCGCCTGCTTCGTCTCCACTGTTATGGATAAGTCTAATGCCATACTGCGAAACATCCCAGGTTTCCCAATAACATCACCATGGAGACGAGCAGGTGGTGGGTCATCTACCAGAAAGTTACATAGTGAATCTTTAGAAAAATCTTGTAAAAATTGAAGAAACTGACCAAAAAAGTATAGTTTTTTTGTACTAAAAAAAAAAAAAAAAAAAAGTGAAAAAGCTTTACCAACTAAAATCTGTTTAATCGTCTCAGAGGTGGGTAGTACTTACATTTTACTTAGTTACATTTACTTTTTAAGAAATTGTACTGTTCAGAGTAGTCTTCTTACAGCATACTTTTTTTGTATAATTTCATATTTTGTCCTTCATATTACATCAACTTCAATCATAAATCAGATGCTACGCCCGACAGTTACTCTTTCTGTTAATCTATACTTGAGTAGTCGTTTTTCCAAATACTTTTTTACTTTTAACTACTTTTACTTGAACTATTTCTTGAACCACTGTTTTATACTTTCTCTAGAGCACATGTGTCAAACTCAAGGCCCGGGGGCTAAATCAGGCCCGTCATGTCATTTTATGTGGCCCACTACAAGGTAAATTAAAATAAATGACTACCGTTTAAATGTCAGTTCATCAGGAGACACGCAGTTACACAGTTATATTTTTTACATCTTTGCAAATTTAAGTGCAACCATCGGTGAAATTGAGTTTGACACCCCTGCTCTAGAGTAAAATTATTTTGAAGTAATGGCACGCTTACTTAAGTAGAATTTTTGCATACATCTCTGACCTCAAATATTCTTAAAAAACTTTCTTTAGTTCCAAAATTTCACATATTTCACACCTTTTGCAGCAAACTTTTTACTCTTTCAGCAATTCCGCACAACCCCATTACAAATGTCCAATGACAATGTACGAACGACCATCTATAGAAAGTACGTCCTTAGAGTATTTAGTTATTGTCCTGTACTAATTATATATGTTCCAGAGCGGTAAAACTCATTAAGATAAGAGGCGGAGTGACTGAGTGCTTGTATAAGTGTGCAGGACCGGGCTGATAAGGGCCTAATGGTGTTCAGGTTATGGTACAAGACTCGGCTCCATCCCGGTAGAGGGTTGGTGTTTTATCTACGAATGCCTGCTGTCCTCTGCTTTTTCTATTCGTGTTCTCGGTCGTTCATGGCATCTGTATTTTCACTCGGTGCTATCTCTCGTCTCTTCTCTTATGACTTGCGTGTACATGCAGCCTATAGTTGCCACACGCTACAAGAGCGTATAAGCCACTGTGATTCAGATGCAGCCTGATAAGAAGATGCTTAGCAGTTGTTCTTTTTAATCGCCAAGAATTGCGTCCATACTAATGTGTTGGAGTTGCCTGGCAAGTCCAGACTGATATTATACAGAGGGATATTAGTCTGGTATTCACCCCGCTGTCACATCTCGAGGCCGAACCCAGCGTCATCGTGCAATCAGAGTGTTTTTTTTTCAGTGACACATGTGAAAAAAAGAAGCTCATTGGTCAGAAATCCACTACGTTTTCTCTCCCCAGTAATATCTTTTCCTTTCTTAATGGACGGAACATGCTTGTCCCTGATTGGCTAATCCACCTGTCAATCACGCCCATCTAAACTCAGGGAAATTCACATGTGATTAGACTCACATCTTCGTAACGATAATGGAGAAGTGTGTAATCTGGATCCCAAGCAAGCGTTGGAAGGCCGTGATAGGGACCCCTGCTTAAAAAAAAACTGGTATTATGCTTTTTGAAGCTTAGACTTTATTACTTTTATACTTTTTGAAGCTTTCTACCATGTTGTTACATCCATCCATCCATTTCTTTCACTTATCTGGTTGCTGGGTCACGGGGGCAGCAGTCCAAGCAGGAACTCCCAGACTTCCCACACCCCAGACACGTCCTCCAGCTCCTCCGGTGGGACCCCAAGGCGTTCCCAGGCCATAGTCCCTCCAGCGTGTCCTGGGTTTTCCCCGGGGCCTCCTCCTAGTGGGACCTGCCCAGAACACCTCCCTAGGTGTTGTAACATTTTGCTTCATCAAAAACATGTCTTAAAAGGTATTTAGATGTCATCCATGCATGTTTCAGCAATCTAGCCCAGGCCCAGGTGTTCCCATTTTGTGGAAGGCTTTTCTCCTGGTACTAAAATAAACCTGCGGAAGGGATAAAACATTTCCACGAGACAAGACTCGATACAAGATTGGATCCACAAGAAGGAGATGAGATTTTGACAGATAAATAAATGAGACAAGTGGGGTGAGTGCATCGATGGATCCTTTAAGTGTAAAATCAGATGCTTCTCCGGGATAAGTGAATATCATTAAAATACAAGATCAGCCTTTTTACGGCCGTAGCACAAAAATGTAAGTCACACGATCCAAGGCACACTGATTACAAAAATAAAAGTCCTTTATTATTACAAATGTGACGCCAGTGTGTGTGGACCTGCGGACTCTAATGGTCTTCATCTTCGTCTTAAAGAAAGTCACAGACATTAGATGTGCTTATTAAGAGACGTTATGTGAGAGAGTCTGATTAATGTATTGGAAGAACATGAGTGATATAAATACTTAATACTTAATCTTATAGTGTTAGTTTTAAAGCACTTGCATTAATACTATGGCCATAATAAGACAGAAGTATGAACTCTATAGTAGTCGCTCTGTTCTCCATACAGGTTTTTGAATGGATCTTTGAGCTGGATTTCTCCTTGACGAGGGGGATGGTGGTTTTCTTGTTACTCTTTCATTCTGTTCAATACAATTAACCTAAGCTTTACCTGTGGCTCCAGTAATTCGTTCCCTTTTTTTTTTTTTTTTGACTAGCTAGCTTTATAACCTCCTTCAGAACCTAGTCACTGGTTCATTTTCTACAAATTGTTGATCCATTCGGTTGCTAATTTAAGCACTTACGCAGCAACTACCTTATTCTATCCTGTATCTGCTAACAAATTGTTATAGGTATACGAAAAAATCACCATTGAGTCCTAGATATTGTGGCTTTTAAAGTGTCTATCCAAAACGCTTCTCTTTCGGCCAACTTTCTTGCATTTTTTGAAATCCCCTCGATAGCGACTGCTTTTAGGTCATTAATGTTTAAATAACCAGTTTGTGCAAAATGCTGGGCCGTAGGGTAGTTTGGGTTTGTCTTCAGAAAGTCTGTCCTCGAGTCTTTTTTTTGTCATTCTCACATACAAACACATGGACAGGACAATTTCTACATAACGTGGGAGGTGTTACAGTTGGCAAAGTGGTGGCATTTGAAGGTCCTGGATCCTGACGGGTCTTTGAAAGGATTAGTTTTGAGGATATTGACAGTAGTGACGGGACTTTCAGGTCATTTATGGGATCTGAATTTTTTGGATCTGTTCATTTCAAAGAGCTGTTCAAAGGATTGGCTCTTTTACTGTATTTATAAGACAGAAGCCAATGTGAAACTTATTTTATCTACAAACGAATCACAGAGAGAAATGACCGAAGCTAAGATTTGTTTAAAGTGGTTCAACTGTTAACTGTACAAGTAGTAAAGTGCTGTAGTTAAGAAGAATTTTTAGGTATCTGTACTTCACTTAAGTACATTTTACAGTGGATACTTTTTTCTTTTACTTCACTACATTTGAGAGCAGTATCTGGACTTTCTACTCCACTACATTTCTGAACTAGACTGAGAAGTAAAAAGTACTTTTCATATGATTTCAGTGGTTATTTTTTACCATGTTCGTAGTTACATCCTGACTAAAGTTTTTGACTTCAAGCTTTGGCTTTGAGCAAACAAATAACAAAATTCATGAGAAAAATGAAGAAATGTATAGTATTGCAACTGTTAACCAAAATATGTGTAATTTTGAATCAATATCATTACATTTAACAGTTTAACAAATTAATAACACTTGTAACATGTGAAATACTTTTCCTTTTTACTTTTAAAGTACATTTTAAACAGGTAATTAAATACTTACTACTACTACTACAACTATTTTTTCACGGGGAGACCTTGGGGAAGACCCAGGACACGCTGGAGAGACCGTCTCTGGGCTGGCCTGGGAACACCTTGGGGTCCCATCGCAGGAGCTGGAGGACATGTCTGGGGTGAGGGAAGTCTGGGAGTCCCTGTTTAGACTGCTGCCCCCACAACCCGGCCCCGGGCTAAGCGGAAGAAAATGGATGGAAGGATAATTTTTCATGTCATGCTTTTACTTGAGCAACTTTTTACCTCTGTATCTGTACTTTTACCTAAGTAACAAATTGAAGTACTTCGTCCACAGAATGATTTGGCTTTGGGGCCCGGAAGGATGTTTCTGACTAGCCAGGGAGGGGGTCGCTGTGAAGGATGTCCTAATTCTTGTTGATGATTTGTATGATTTCATTAGTTAACCTGCTGTATTTAATAGAGCGGAAAAACTTTGCCATGGCTTTGGGTTCTTGTTTAATGTCTTTTTTTTCCATATTCCTCTTTATTGGAATCTACAATACATCTCTTTTGCCTCACATAACCTTTGCAGTCTCTGGGATTGTCCAAAGGGGATATTAGAGATGAGAGAACCGAGATGAAAGTTATCAGCTCCTAGGATCTTGTCTCTGTCGGTTGTTTTACGAAAAATGGAAGTGTGAAGTGTCCCCTTTCTGTCTATCTCCATAGTGATAGTCAAGTCCAGAGAAGTTACACCGATGTTGGGGTTCGTGTTATTGAAGTAGTGCTGAAAGTCCATAAGTTGTTGTGCGGAGCCTGAGAATATAAAAAAAAAGTCATATAATCAGTGTTTCTCGGACATTTTATTCAATCCCTGTGTGACAGTAAGAGGCTGAATTTATATTTTAAGGATAAAAATAAATGAATTCCAATTTTGGCATCGCAATTTTGACTGATTTTACTTTAAAGTCGACCGATTCTGCAAAATGGACTTTTCTGAGCCTTTAGCCATGTTATAGTTGTTTCCCCTCACATTTACTAACCTGAAGTTGTTTTAACCACCACCGGTACACGCCCACTGCTCTGTACTTCCTTCACTATTGTATTTTCTTAATCAGTATATACACGTAGGGTTTGGCAGCGTTACGTAGTCATTTAGGTACAAATATGAAAAAAATCGGCTGCTTGCTAATGTGATCTGCAGCTATCCATCTTTTTTGTGGTTAACAGTGACTTCAGCTCCCATTGGGCACCACAGTTTTCTAACATGGAGGTCAGCGGACTGGTTTCTTTTACTAAGTTGGATTAGATCAGGGGTGGCCAGACTTTTCTCATTAAGGGCCACATATAAAAACACAGACAAAGCTGAAGGCCGATTGTGGGCCATAGACTGGTTCATAGTGAATACTTCAAATCTGCATTAAGTTACACTGAACCACTAGACCTTTATTCATGCTTACATCCTCAATGGGACACATTAAATATTTGACATGGGCTTGTTAAAGTAGATTTTCAGAAATGTGCAGTAAAAAGTGCTGTTTAAGGCAATATGGGCCAATTCACCTGGAGCCTTGAGGGCCAAGAAAAATTGGTCTGTAATTGTACTGTATAGCAGACACTTCACTTCACTTATTCTTTTCCTATTCTACCCTTCGGCTGAGGTATTCCTGATTAAGCCTAACTCAAGATCTGGAGGTGGGTCTCAAGTCGAGGCATTGCGCTGCCCACTCCTCCTGACAGCTTGTCCCAGCAGCACTGAGAATGGGTCAAATGCAGACGACAAATTTACCTATGTGGACAAATTGATAGTTTACTATTAATATTCATTATTTATTATTCATTATTTGTGACTTTTGTTCACGGACAAAGGCAATAAAACTTTTTTTTTTTTTGAGTCTGACTGAACTCTGGCAAAGCATTCAAACTCGTAATTCTTTATCTATATATAACAAAAAAACCCACAAAATATAAGTTAAATGTTTTTTGTCAGCACCGATAACAGAAATTATGCTTCCTTTTAGTTACAAAAAGTCTTACTATGCAATATTAAGTACGAAGCCACAACATTCTCCCTGCCCTCCATATTTCACATAATCACATTTTAAAAAGTCTGTACAAACTAAATGAAACTTCACCAGAAATCTGCCGCTTTACTCAAACCTCAGAATGAAGTAGTTCTAATGTCTGTAAAGGCCTAAGATGACACTTGATGAAACTCAATCAGGCTTCATTGACGCTGTAATCACATACCTGAGGACGGTGCGCCGACGGAGGAGCAGACAGGCGGCAATTAGTGTCCCGCCCACGACAGAGGGGATGTGCGCGGGTTAGCATTTCAATCGGCCATTAACATCTGACTCCAGAAACAGCCTCCGCAAGCAGACGGCAGACAGGGTGTCCATGACTTTGATATGTACAAAAATATATATATACCTTAAAAACATGCCTGCTTATTTGCCTCTACACATCTGACCCATTGATAGTTTGCAGTGATATCATGCTGGGGGTGTAATTCATGTATGTCTATGGAGGAATTTTCAGCTGTTACCGTGGTGACGCAATGCACACATTACTCAACACAGTCAGATATGTTTTTAGAGCTTCAGGCATCTGTGTTCACGGTCCTTTTTAGGTGTTTGATTTTCAAACAAAAGGTGTGACTAACCGAAAAAAAAACTGTTTGCTAATGCTAGCTAGCTTGTGAGCTTGTGACTGTAATGTTATTTGAGATGGTCTCGTTTACAGTACAAAATCAGATCACCTGTTCTATCTACAGGTACCTCAGTTCTTTCTGGTCAGACTGTGATAAAACAAAGCTCAGATTAAAGCCTAACTTGAATCACAGAACTTCAGACAGAGCAGTGCCTTTAGTTAGCTTCACCCCCTGGGGAATGTTGCTGACATCCGACTGCAAAGCATCAATAGACTGTTTATAGAAGTGGACTAAGGGACACCATACTGTTTGACTCCAGCAGTTCGCTAGCAGTTATAACGGCTAATTTGGAGCCAAGTGCTGTATTTAGCGTTCTGAGCACATGTTTCGTAGCAAAGAGCCAATCAGGAGCGAGGTAGCTGAAGATACTCTCTTTCCCAATGCAACTGTAGGTTTGGCAGGGTGCGGGTGTTTAGTAATGAGGCGTGAAAGCTGTCAATCAAACCTGTCGCTAATGGGTTAGTGACCTTGAGGAAATAAGGCACTTTATTAGTCTGAAATGTTCGTATCTTTATTTATAGACAACATAGTGTAATAAAAACTTCAGGATCACATAGAGAGAACACTTTGACTCGACTGACAGCAGTATTTAGAGAGCGAGGCCACCATTTTTCAATAGATATCAATTGGAAACAAAGTCGATGGAGTTGAATCACGCCCATGCTTATTTTGTATTTTGAACATGGCGGCTAGCAGGTCAGCTATGTCCATCTGCCGTCTATGATCTGACCTGTAACGTGACCTGGCAGCATCACCAGCTTGTCCCCATGGAGATTTTTGATATAATGTGGAACTTACAATTTGAAGATTTGGTATGACCGCCTCTGTGACCGCCTCTGTTTTTAAAAGTGGACATTTTTAAACAACAGAGGAGCACTTCCTGGTTTCATTTGCTGATATCATGAGTTAAAAGTGTTTGTCAGTTTAGAAGGATAAAAGCTCCAAGATTAGTTAAACATGAATGATATGTGAATTAAAAATTGTCTCCCAAGCACCTCCTGCAAAATTAAAATATGACGGAAAAATCAACATACACACACACACACACACTGAGAAAAAAACAGTCTAGAGACGAGCCAAACAGCCTGCCACGCCCCTTCTTACTTGAATCTTTTGAATCAAAATATGCAAAAGTGACAAAATTTCGACCTCATACTTTAGTGACAAACTTGTCTAGACGAAAACCTGCTTTTTTTTTTGAATCAAAATATCCAGCAAACTCCAAACTGAGGCAACTTGTCAGAGTTTTATCTAGGGTCAAAAGTTATAAATCAGGGGCGGACAAACACATTTTCATCGAGGGCCACATCAGCAAAATGGCTGCTGTCAAAGGGCCAGATGTAAATTTATGTAACTACTTTTTGAAATTGTTGATTAACTGTTTCTGTATTCATTACTTCTTCAAGTTACAAATATTGCATATGCATTTGCAAAGATGTAAAAAATATGGCTGTGTAACTGCGTGTCTCCTGATAAAATGACATTTTAAGATGTCACATCATATCTTTTAACTTATCCTGTCGAGGGCCACATAAAATGATGTGGCGGGCACATTTAGCCCGCGGGCCTTGAGTTTGACACATGTGTTATAGATAATAATAATTTACATAAGTCTCAGGGTGTGGTCATAATGAGCTCTTAAAGAAGTGGCCATTTTAAACGCATTAAAATCCTTGTACTTTTGTAAACTTTGTCAGATTTAAACAGACAATAGGGTTTTAATGTGTAACTAATGTGTATTTTAATGACTAGAATAATGTGAATTAAACTTCTGTCTTTCTCTTTTATAGCTAAATAAAAATTAAGTTCTGAAAACTTTTGTCCAGTTGTGCTACGGATCCTACCTGGACGACTGAGGGATTACACAGACATCTTTACAAATTGCTCTGCAGAAATTGGAAGAGAAAGATTTATCTCAAATGTCACACGGCAGATATTGAATCACAAGGGTTGATATGCAGCCCTCCCACTGAAGCAAACACTTCACAAGGCTTTCGAGGCCCTTTATCACCTCTTACACTTTTAATTTACATTTGTATTTCCCCTCCCCACATAAATAATAGTATTTGGTGGTATTAGCCAGATTTTAGTGGAGGCTCATTCATCTGCATGTCTCTATTCACATGTAATTTTAATCTATAAATGCACTATAAATAAGTTTACTTGGCAACATTGAAGTTACAAAGTGCACCTTTAACTTACTAATTATCAGATTTTTAAATGCGTTCATTTTTTACTTATTAGGACCCTCATTAGCTGTACCCAAGGGCCAGCGCGTTCTCCTGGGGTCCTTTTAAAAACCGTTAAAAAATATATAAATAGAACAAAAAGTAGTTTGAATTAATTTACATCTTTAAAATGTAAAAATCCTAAGTAATTCAAATGTAAAAATCTTATATAGTACTTTCTGTTTTATTTTAGACTCATAATCTTTGCGGCTCCAGTGACTAAGTAGAGATAAGTGATAAGATTCATGTTGTTTTTACTATCGTCCCCATAATTGCTGCAGCTATTTCTCATTTTCAGAGTGCATTTCGCTGTGGACTTCTTTCTTCATAATTGGGGGATTTGGGTCGACAAAATACAAATGATTTTCCTAATTTTGGGCACAGAACTCGTATTAAGCCCACCTTTGATCACAGACACGCTGAACTCTGTGGTCTGAAATTGGCCAGACTGAAGCTGTTTTGAAGCTGTTGCTAAGGGGTAACCACATACAAATCTAATGAGGGAGAGGAGCGCTTTGATTTTGTGTTTCTGTCTTTTTTGTGAGGCTGCAGGATAATGAGCCAGGGCCAGGCCGGGACACAGAGCGCTGGTGACAAAGTGCTATCTGAAGGCTAGGCTAATGACTGTGGACGCGCACCATTTGGACACTATTCTCTCATTTCATTTTGGCATGTGGTTCTGGACTGATATGGACACCCAGCTGGAGGATGGGGCGCCAGGTCTGTGAGGCAAAACAAGCCAAAATAAGACCCCCAAATGAGATCAATGCCAGCGCAGTTGGCCTAGATAGATGCGTTTACAAAAATACAGGCTTATAACCTGCAGAAGACACATTGATTTGTGTGATAAGCTGAGATATCAAACAGATCAGCAACACTGTGTCAATGTTAAAGATACCATCTGGAATGAGACTGACTGCTGGTGTATTCTCAGATACCACCACTACATTCTAGCCATGTCACTGTTGTCTGATAGCGTGCCGACTTTGGCCTGACAGAAGAAGAGCAGAGATCACAGTCTGAACAAAGGTCAGGGGAGGGGGAACATCTGACATGTACTGGTATCAAAAATCAAATAAACTTACAAATGGTAATCTTTAATATCCCTATTCATGTGGTGCGCATCTTATCCTATAGTACAGCACAAACAAAAGCAATTTAATAACACTTACTCCATTATTTTCTAACTTACGGTGCGCCTTTTGTATGTGTTAAATGCAGAAAAAGCACCTGTAATTGAAACTGCGCTTTATAATCCAGTGTGCCCTATGGTCGTGAAAATACTGTAGATTTTATTTTAAAGTGGGATCAAACACCTGAACTCTGCCCAGTACATGCACTTGCAGCAACATCTGGCTTTAATAAGAGCAGTCCTGTGTGATGTCATGTAGTACTTAAATTGCAGTGGAGGCAGCACACACACACAAGAAAACTGCAAATGTACCTAGTTCTGCACTGGGAACAGAGCAGAATACTATTAAAACACCACATCAGTATAGTACATAAAATTTGAGCTTGAATTTGCATATGAACTGCTCACTTATGCAGACGACAACAAGGACAAATCAGAAATCCCAATAAAGCATAAATGAAACATATTTTCCCAAGTTGCCAGTGTGGAACTACACCATGTGTTTGAGAGAAGGATAAAGTGAAGATTTATCTCGCGTAAGACACGATATGAAAGTTACCTGCTCTCGGCACACGTGATAAGCCCAGAGGATAAGAGGGGGAGAGGGGAAGAAGACGAGGAGGACAGGGAGGAAGGGAGAGGGGAGTGAGGAGGAGGAGAGAGTAGAGGATAAGGGGTCCAGGGAGCAGAGAGAGGGGCTTATGCACCTGCTGCTGTCTGCATGTTTTACACCTGTGCTAACCACGGCTAATCTGACAAATCTGAGAGTCCAACCCAAATGACAGAAAAGAGCAGAGGCTGGGGAGAGGAGGAGAGAAAGAGGAGGGAGAGAATAAATAAGGATAGAAAGGGAAGCATTGGGAAATAGGGAACAGACAGAAGAGATGAAGGAGTAAGGGGGGGTACGGACAGCGCTAGGTGAGGTTAACAGGAGAAACCAGTGGGAAAAGAGGGAGGAAAAGAGTGACAGAGACAGGAGAGAGAGAGGAAATGAGGAGAGAAACTGCAGGATAGGTAAGAGATAGGAGGGAGAGAGGAAAGCGGAAGGGGGTGACTGAGTGATGGTGGAGACCAAACTTGTTAAGAGTCCAATCCCATCAGATACTAAAACAGGTCACTGTTTAGCTGTGGTATAAATCCATGAAAAATGAATTTAGCTAGCAAAGGAAATATATCTTTTAGCTCATTTTCTACAAGTTTTTGATAAGGTACTCTCTCCTTCAGCAGAACACCACACCTCCTCTCTGCTCTTTGGCCTGGCGGTGTCCGTGTCAGTTTTGGACAATGAGATATAGTTTTTGAAATAGAGAAGCGTATTACCCCCCTGTACTCTGAACACGAAACAAAAAAATGGGTCCTAAGTTTGTTTTTGATCATTTTTAAAGGTGTTATAATGCTGTTAGAAACATACCTAGAGTTGTTTTGTTTCATTCACACATGCAAAAGTCTGCATTATTAGTCTGTCTTTATCACTAAAGCTCAAAATGCGCCACCTTGTGATGTCATGAAGTGGTAGTTTTCAAGTTAACAGCTACTTTTGACTTTTTGCTAAGTAGAGATTGGCCATTCCAGGGTTGAAATCGTCCAAATGATGTAGTGAAGGTGTATGACGTGGAGCGCAGTGGAGCACTTCCTGGATTGCCACATGACATCACAAGGTGGAACAGTGTGTTTTTGGTCTGGGAGAAAAATTCAACCTAAATATGCAGGGTTTGTGTGTTAAACGTGTGTAAATGAAGCAAAACACAACTCCAGGTATGTTTGTGATCAGAATCCTGGCCCCAGATACGAGCAGTGAGTTTGTGCACCTGAAAGCGCTACATTCTGCACTGTTCTGTCAAAATAAAACCTCCACTAATATGACTGTGACAACAATGCAGAGGTTATGCAGAACTTGAAACTGTTCAAAGGCATAAATGTACAACACTCTAAAAGACTCATTCATATCGCGGTCACGCCCACCACTCACAGCTCACTTCAGAAACGCCAATCCCGCCTGATCCTGCAGCATTTGTGTCGCGTCCTGCGGTAAAACCTGTCAGGAGTCTTTCATCGGAAGTTGCTTTTTTTTTTTTTTTTTTTTACCTGTGTCTGAATCTCTCAAATAAAATTAATCACCACTGGCCATTCACACAAACACGACGCTCAGGTTACCCAGTGTGAAGGATGGGTCAAATGCAGAGGACAAATTGTACAAAATTGATAATGCTGCATTGTTAGTTGCATGTGTAGTTTGGTAAAAATGCAACCAAACCTCCTAGTCAAAGTCTGATTTTGTCAGATGTCAGAAGCTTAGCAGAACTGGGGCTGGTTTGGACTTGGCTGGGAGACCGCTGGGAATACTTGGTGCCACAGGGGGGCGCTAGTGGCAAAACTGTTGTTCCTTTGGTTAGACACTTCACCCAGATTTCTTTGTATGAACGGTATGAATGTTTGAATATTGTGTGTGTTGGTCTATAGAGATGGAGCAGATTGGCAGCCTCACTTTCGTTAGTATGTCCCGGGGCAGCTGTCTACAATAGTATCTTACCATGAAGGAGTGTGGAGTGAATGAATAATGCACGAAATCGTAAAGAGACTTGGAGCGTCTGGAAAAGCACAACATAAGACTATTGCGTTGTTATTATCATTGGATTCTCGTACTTTAATATACTCTACTAGTATTTTAGTAAAATTGTTGACTATTTAAGCCTTCTCCTTGATTATTTTAGCTGTTGTTGTGTCCTTTGGCAAGACACCTTAATCACCTCGCCTCAGTGTGTGTACCTGATGTTGTACTGGTGCTTTGAATGCTTTATACATAAACTATCATGTAAGATTACTGTAACAACTTTCATTTCTGTTTCATTGAACCCCATCCAAAAACGTCCTTCATTCCGCCTATAGCAGATCTCCCCGGTTGCGCTTGTCTCTGTGCTGTTGCCAGATCGGGGGCCATTTCAGGACGTTGGAAAGCTCCCAGCGAAACTCACTCCTTCCACGGGGCCCCGTGAATCAGTACGGCTCCGAAGGGCCCGGGGCCAAATGGGCATAAAGCACGGAGACGGGCGGGAGTCAGCGTTCCGAGAGGTTTTGCTTAATGCTAAACGCTGTGTCCGCGCCAAATGCCACAGTGTCATTTACAGGAGCAGAGACTGTGGCCGGGTGAGAACGGGACGCTGGACAGGACACTGCTGACAGAGCCAATTATACTTTTATTGCTGTTATAATGCATGATCAAGGCTAGTCAACACACAGCTAATGAGAAAGCTTATTTAAAGTGCAAACGACGTGAGCTTAGGCATTTTACTCTAAAAGCTGTTAGCGTTATTATATTTACAATCATATCCTTTTCTGTAGTTTGACAAGTTTTCGGTAAAACTTTACTTCCTGGTTGAACGCGGGCAGCAGATGTGACATACTAAAGAAGTGGACGTCACCCATAACATTCAAATCCAGTCAAAAGAAGCAAATGAAGCTTCTGACAGCGAGTATCATAGTAACCCGTTCCCACCCGCACCGCTGGTTTATTAGGGGGACGGGCGCTTAGCAACGCTGTCAATCAAACCTGTTGCTAACACTAGCAGGAGCGACCTGAAGGAAAGAAGATGCCTGATTTATCTCTTATTAATGTTCATATGTTGATTTACTGACAACATAGCAAAATAAAAATACCAGGATCATGTAGAGTGGGTTAATAAACATTTTGCCTGACAACAGGAGTTAGAGCGAAAGGGGGGAGGGTTTTCTAATGTAAAGTGAATTGGAGCCAGAGTCGATGGAGACAGAAGTGCGCCCATAATCACTTCCTATTTGAAACGTGGCGGCTAACAGGTTAGCTAAGTCCATTTATATAGACTACCTAGCAACCATAATGCAAACAAATGCCAAAACTAAAAATCTATATTGGTATAACAGAAATAAACACCTCACATCTCCTCTCTCAACTCCTCAGAAGTTTCCTAACCAGCAGCAAAGAGCTATAATCCCACAATTCACTGCACAGCTCAAACCAAAAGTTTCCAAATACTAATTTACGTTTTACACTGCAGCAGGATATTAATTAAAATCTGCATAAATAAACTCAACTTTTATAACATGTAAAGCGTAGCTACTATAGAGCCACACCAGCTCGTTTGATGTTATAATACAGCTTTGTATTTACATTTTACAGAAATGAAAATTAAACTCCACATGGATCGTTTGCATAAGCTCCACACTGACAGATGAGTGAGCCGTAGAAGTGGCCGCTGCAGATGGACTGTAGGACAGCACTCAGTTGGATGTTTGTTCTTTCTGTGACAGAGGGATGTGCTGCTGCTGAGATTATACATCGTCGTTTCACTCATGTACAGTCCACTGGGTTATTTATGTACCTTTGTGATGAAAACATTAAAAGTAAAGCCTGAAAGGTAGAAATAACTCTCATTAGACTCCGCTCTGTAGTGGAGGGTGGTGCGCTTGTTGTAGTCCATCTTCTGGGTGTTGTAGTTTTTACTGAACAGCTGTTGTTCTTGCTGGTCAGGAGTATCCAGCTGCTTCTATCACAGTATGTGCAATAGAAACAATCATGTTATTCCCAGGAAGTAATAATTAGTGAAAAAACACAAACCTGTCATATGCACTTTAATATTGACTACTAAGATGCAGTTCTTCCAAAGACCCATCTCTACTTCTGCACGTTTGTTACTGCACTAAAGCAATACTAGCACAATACCAACTATGCAACAGTGAATAAAAATAATGACTTTTTAGAGATGTTTCTTTGGGTTTAATGCCTCGGTGGTAACGCTGTGAAACCCTGCTCTGTACAATAACTACACATTGTGCATTTTTATGGCCACTTCGGAGCATCATTATGAAACCAGAGCATCATTATGAAAGCAGAGCAGTCCAGAAGAGAGATGCATAGTCAGTTTATTTCACTGAGAGCAATAAAGGGACTCATTTTGATTTTAGCTCTGGAATGCCTCTAAACTGGTGTTAGTTCACAAAGTATAAAGTGGCTGCATTGCTATCGTCGGCATGATGCTTAAGATCAGAGGGGGGTAGAGTTGCCAAAAATGATGCTGAAGTAAGAGAAACTAGCTGTCTTCTTCAGAGTGGTCACATGATGAGCAGATTTAAACAGGTTTTGACTGTTCTACCAGTGACAGTAAAAAAGCCCCCTCGTCCCAGTTTATTGTCCCATGGATGAGGGGGCTTTCGAAACTGTCAGGTATGAAAACAAACTAAACCTTGGTCTAGAAAAAGAATATAAAGATATAAAGATTGAACTTAAAGAGTAACTGTCAGGATGTAACATTTGATTTCATGTCATTTTAAGGACAAACCATTAAATAAAGCACAAAAACTGGTATTTTCAAAGGACAGACACAAAAATGAGATGCTAAATCATATCTGGAGGAACGCCACAAGAAAAACAAATGTTCAGATCGTTTTGTATTTTCAACATAAAACTTTTGTCACTTGTAGACTTACTCACAGTGGGAAGAAGAACCACAACTTTTACTCAAGTACGATTATTGTTACTTCAATAAAAAAAAAATATTCCTCAAGTAGGAGTAAAAGTATGCTCCTAGAAAAGTACATTTCTTTAAAAAATACTCAAGCAAATGTAACCGAGTCCTACCCTCCTCTGCTAAAGATAAATACTACATTAAAGTACTCTAGATGTGTATTGTGTAAGCTGCAGGGTGGCACCAGTCTTCAGTGAGATATTTTAAGGACAATGTTATTATTTAAGTGAATTTAATAATTTTAAATGATATGAATGAATAAATATTTGGTCTATTTCCACTTAAAGACCTACCTGTTTTTTACAGCCTTAAAAACATGCAAAACAGAACTACTTCAACAGTTTGCCTTGGTCCAAAGTTATTCGTCACTTAGCTTATGCATTCAGAGCATCCTAATTATTCACAGAGATGAGTTTATAAGTGCTTTTCACAACCAACCACAGTAGACTTATTTTGACCTGAAGAGCTGCTTATACAATACATCTGCACTGGGGCAAGATACATTTTGCACAAAAACATGGGGTGAAAAACTGGGTATAGGGCCTGTACGTGTTATCTGACCAGAGGCAAACGAAGCAGGCTCTGATTGGCTGATAGGGGGTAGGACATCTCCTCTTCCTGGCTGTTTTGTAGATAAAGCTCATATCTGACTATAATAGAACAGAAATGGGTTTTGGCAGAATTCAATAATCAGATTCACTAATCCCACTGGGAAAGAGTCTGCTGGCAGCGCATTTAAGAACAGAAACGCAGCACAATAAAACGAGATGAAGGATTAGGAACACAGCGCAAATATGCAAAAAGCTACGT
Organism: Periophthalmus modestus; assembly: GCA_019594935.1. Lineage (NCBI taxonomy): Eukaryota > Metazoa > Chordata > Actinopteri > Gobiiformes > Gobiidae > Periophthalmus > Periophthalmus modestus. The sequence continues at coordinate 6,647,956 of JAIEZT010000054.1, forward strand.
TAACTGCGGAAGAAAGCGGTAATTGATTTTTGACTTTGAGTAATGAAGTTTTTGTAGGTTTAGCAATGGAAGGCTACAGCTCATTAATCATCATTCACACAGCTCTTTCACAGGGATTTTTTTTTTTGCAATGACTTTTCCGATCTATTAACCATCTTATAATTGTTTACCTTTGTCAGTTTTATTCACTAGTTGTATTTACATGTGATAGACACTATTACACCATTTGGCTCAAATTAAACGCAGGGTTGTCCACAGGGGGGCGGAGGCTTTGTTGCGATGACGTTTACGCTGCCAGAAAGGAGAAGGTAGAAAATCAACTAGTTTTCATTTGTTTAAAGTTGCCTCTACCTGATTTTTACGGTCTTAAAACGTGAAGTAGTTCCCGGTCACTATTCGGTTATGAATTCAGAGCCTCTAATTATTCACCATGATGAGTTTTTTAAGCACTTTCACAACTTTCAGAGACCAGAGCGGAAGTTTTTTTGCCGTTGACGGTAGTGCTAACTAGCATGAATGCGTGATCTGCAGGTGTCCACAGGGGGGCGGCGCTTTGTTGTGATGACGTTTACGTGCCGTGAAGAAGAAGGTAGAAATCAACTAGTTTTCATTTTGTTAAAGTTGCTCTACCTGATTTTTACTGTCTTAAAAACGTGGAATTAGCTCATCGGTCAAAGTAATTCCCCACTTTATGAATTCAGAGCATCCTTATTATTCACCATGACGAGTTTTTAAGCACTTTTCACAACTTTCCGAGACCAGAGCGGAGTTTTTTGCCGTGACGGTAGTGCTAACTAGCATGCTAACACACTCTTCCAGCCTAATTAGGTGCAGACAGTACACAGCGGACGTATTTTGACCTCAAGAGCTGCTTAACCTTATAGCGTCGGATGTTATCGGCGCCGATAGACTCGAGTTGCGGACTTTCCATTACTGCAACTCCGCAACCAATTGTGCTCTCGTGTAAATTCAAACTCCCAGTCAATTTATTTGACGTATCAACGGAAAAATAAGGATGGATATGTAAAATAGAGGTAGTTGTGTGAAAAAAGGCAAAAGGACACGCTGATACTTAATTTAACATGATTTTTATGGCTAAAAAAAGAAAAAAAAAGTGTAGGTGAGCTATAATGGTCTATAATGTGCTCAGTCCCTAAAGGGTTAAACAATAAATCTGTTCTAGTGTAAGACAGTTTTGGATCAAATACATGGGAGAAAAAAATATTTTAGTTCAATATTGGGATTTAAAATGTCCCAAACATAAAATAATGATCCAAGGATGTCATAGATTATAACTATATAGCTGACATAACTCTATACGATCTAAAAGTGCAACATTTCTGCATATCATTAGCCTCAAAGCATAAAAACAGTTTCAAAGGTTTTTGGGAAATTGGGGAAAAAAAAAAAAACACTTTTTCCAGTTTTTTGTTCTACTGCAGTGGTGAGTTTATTCCAGTTGTCAACATGTATATATATTGTTAAAACATATTATATCACGGAAAAAAATGACTTCAACGATTCGTGCGCTGAATTAGGATTATTATTTAGGATTTTACACTCAATTTAGACCAAACTGTGCAGCTTTAAAGCAAACTTACTCTGCAAAATCCTTCTCATTTACCCTGTCAAAGTTTTTTTGTTTTTGGAGTGATTTGTACATGTTTGAGCAATCTTTAATCGCTTATTTTCAAGACGCCATATTGCCAATCAGTCCCCGTTTCCACCTCCACTGGTACGAGGCGACTGTTTGTTCTCCGGTTTCATTTTCTTAATCAGTGATGCACATAGGATTCAGCAGCGTTGCAAAGTCGTGTTGGTACAAATAAAAAAATCTGTCCCTCACTCGTGTGATCTGTAGCTGTCAACCAGAGGTGCCGACAATGGCTCTTTCTTATGACGTCTCCCACTGGGCACCGCAGTTTTCGAATGCAGAAGTAGGTGGACGTCTTTATTTTATTAAGTGGTTTTAGACGATTTAAAATGTGCTAATTGTAACACAGTGATCCACGGGGGTCATAGATTATAACTATAGAGCAGACATGACATCTTCTTTAATAAAGTAATACCTAAATTGTGTATTTCACTTCTTTTTACATAAACAGTTACAATTAAAAAGTAGCAGGGTGATATAAATGTGTTATGTGTTAGCGGTTAATACCCCATAGAAGTAAAATACCCTCACTGTTTTGTCTCATCGGTGAAGAGCTGTTGATTGAACGAAATTTCACTGTTACAAATACTGAGAGAAGAAACATAGTGATTTTTTTGATTGACATTTGTATCATGACTCTGAGCCAAGCACCCACTTTACAGCTTTAGCGCCGATGGAGACTGACATATCAATACTGACTCAGGTTGAAAAGTATTGATTCTCATGCAAAATTACTTTAAAAAGTCTCGTACTCTTTGGTCATTTAAAAGAAAAAAAACAAAAACATTGCTTATATTTTTCAGCCCATTTATTTAAACGTCTCATATTATGCAATTTTCTAATCTATGTTATAATGTGTTTCCTCATCAAAAACATACCTGTAGTTATTTCATTCACACATTTTTAACACACAGACCCACTTCAGCGCAGTAGTAGAGGAGTTTTAAATGCATTGAACACAAAATATCAGTATGGGATCAATGGTATTACTTGGTATCAAACCAAAAATCACTGGTATCGCCCATCACAAAGTTTCGCTCATTGTATGTTCAACGTGTTCAATCAAAGCACATGTTAAATACTCAAAATCTGCATCTCTCTCCAAAACTCTCCTCCGCCTGTCCCTTGTGGTCTGTATATGTCACTGCACGCTCTTCCTCCCCCCTCAGCCGAACCCGGACTCAGCCCTGGCCCCCCTCTGTTCTCTCTCTCCCCCTGCGCAGGTGGGCGACCAGATCCTGGAGGTGAATGGGCGGAGCTTCCTGAGCATACCACACGACGAGGCGGTGCGCGTGCTCAAGTCCTCGCGGCACCTGATGATGACGGTGAAGGACGTGGGCAGGGTCCCTCACGCCCGCACCGTCGTCGGGGAGACCAAGTGGATCGCCAGCTCGCAGATTGGGGAGAGTTCGGCCACCAGCAGCCTGGCCAGGTGAGCGGCATCGCAGCGTCCAGGCCCCCAGTAAAACGGGCTAATATTCAAATATTTTGTCTTATTTACTGGTTTAGTTAGTCCAGGTTTAGACCTGGTTTGACTGTGGGCTACTATTAGTTTGGTCCTGGTTTGGTTCTGGTGTTATTGTGGACTAGTATTAGTTTAGTCCTGGTTTAGTCCTGATTTAGTCCTGGTTTAGTCCTGGTTTAGTCCTGGTTTAGTCCTGGTTTTTGTCCTAGTTTAGTCCTGGTTTCCTAGTCCTGGTTTGGTCCTGGTTTAGTCCTGGTTTGTCCTGGTTTGGTCCTGGTTTAGTCCTGGTTTAGTCCTAGTTTAGTCCTGGTTTGGTCCTGGTTTGGTCCTGGTTTAGTCCTGGTTTGGTCCTGGTTTAGTCCTGGTTTAGTCCTGGTTTAGTTTGGTCCTGGTTTGGTTCTAGTTTAGTCCTGGTTTGGTCCTGGTTTAGTCCTGGTTTAGTCCTGGTTTGGTCCTGGTTTGGTCCTAGTTTAGTCCTGATTTAGTCCTGGTTTAGTCCTAGTTTAGTCCCTGTTTAGTCCTAGTTTAGTCCTGGTTTGGTTCTAGTTTAGTCCTGGTTTGGTCCTGGTTTAGTCCTAGTCTAGTCCTGCTTTAGTCCTGGTTTGGTCCTGGTTTGGTCCTGGTTTAGTCCTGGTTTGGTCCTGGTTTAGTCCTGGTTTAGACATGGTGTTAACTGTGGGCTAGTATTAGTTTAGTCCTGGTTTAGTTCTGCTTTAGACCTGGTTAGTCCTGGTTTATCTGTGTGTTAGTCCTGGTTCAGACCCGGTTGGGCACTAGTCTAGTCGTAGTTTAACACTGGTTCACTACTAGATTAGACTTTTCCAGGGCAATGTTGGTCAAACCTTTTGCATTTTATTTTCCCACAAATCTAATATAACAGGTTTTATTATTATTCAAACTGATCCGGTGTTGGGGATATTTTCACAACCCCAATTTGTGTTAAAAGTAGTGGTGCGTCCCTCCGGCTCAGAGGCCACGGCCCGCTGAAAAATGTGGCCTGTAAGAAAATGAAGTTCAATAGCCCTGGTTTACTGCATGTGACAGGTTAGACGGATGAGTGGGGATGTGAGCTGACCAGGGAAGATGGAAATGAATAGCTTAGAGATTGGGTTCAGATGGCATCACGACGGAATCATTGTAATCTTCCCAAGTTTAAAGTACCTAAACGATTGAATCAACTTTTTTCAGAGCCCGCCCCTCCACCCTGCTCACTCCCCCCTTTAGTCCTCCAGACCCCTTCGCTCCTCCCCCTCTCTACCCATTTATTCCCTCAGACTCCACCCCTGCTCCTCCTCACTCTCCCCTTTAGTCCTCCAGCCCCCCCCCTTTCTCCTCGCTCACTGTCCTCTTTAGTCTTTCAGACCCTTTCCACTCCTCCCCTTCTCTCTCCATTTAGTTCCCCAGACCCCAACCCCGCTCCTCCTCACTCTCCCCTTTAGTCCCCCAGACCCTGCCCGTCATCCCCCCTCACTCTCCCCTTTAATCCTGCACCTCCTCCCCTCTAACTCTCCCCTTTAGTCCTCCAAACCCCACCTCTCTTTTCCAGTCACTCCCCCCTTTATTCCTCCAGACTCAGCCCCTCCTGACTCTTCCTTTTAGCCTTCTTCCCTCTCACTCTGTCCTTCACTCATCCAGACCCTAACCCTAACTACCCCCCATCCCGCCTCACTCTCCCCTTTAGTCTTCAAGACCCCAGAAATCGTACTGTGGAACATTCCAGGCAAAGCAATAACATCTCCATGGAGACGAGCAGAGAGGTGACATAGAGCAGAGCACCTTTAACAGGCAGGAGGGCGAGATGTGCTAAAATTGGCGGTGATGCAAGTTTGGCAGAATCTCTACATCATTGTCAGGAAGGAAATATTTAGTGTCACGAAAAGTGTCTGAATGTCTCTGTGCAGCACCTGACACTGAAAATCATCTAGACATCAGCTGGCACATGATGTTTATTTGGGGACAAAACCAAGCTCATTTTCACCTCCTGGACCAGAGCCAGCACTGGAGATGCTCCTCAGATGTTGGCAGCAGAAGCTTAGATCTTTTGGAGAAATGCCATGATGATGAAGAGCACCTGGAGGGACCTGACCTGCCATAACCCGGGTGTCAGTGAGTCAAAACAGGCTGAAAATTAGTCATTATTTCATCACATTTATATTATTACAATCACAACACGACCTGGGTTAATGCTATAGACTGTATATAAAATGGACAGCGCTAACCTGCTAGTCGCCGCGCTCCAAACAAGAAGTGAGCATGGGCGTGCTTCCGGCTGCATCAACTCTGGTTCTAATTCACTTTCTATTGAAAAACCTTTGCCCCTCTCTCTGTAACTGCTGCGGTCAGGCTCGTCATTTTGGTCTTAAAATGTTTGTATAAACCCGCTCTACGTGATCCTTGCATTTGTATTTCACTATTTTGTCTGTAAATCAAGATATGGACATTAATTACAGACAAATCAGACGCCTTCTTTCCCTGAGGTTGCTTTCACTAGAGCTGGCAACAGGGGAAGGGGTGTTACTTTCAAAAGCCTTCAACAGCCTCGTCCCAGATTGGCTCTTTGGTCGTATGATAGTCGTGGTTGCCATTCCAAACAAGGAACTCGACTCTAAATTCTGCTAGCCTCGATGAGCTTCATCTGACTGGAACAGGGTGAAATCACACTCCTTTAGTCCACTTCTTCACACAGACTTTACACAGTTAATACTGAGTAATGATTGACTGCGAAGTGCTGTGGTTTAGATAGTGGCGATTCAGATCAGAGAGTCATTTTTAGATTTAAACAAACTGGATTTCAGCATTGAAACTGGCAACCATGTCAAATGTTTTTGTACTTAAGAATAAACCAACATTGAAATTGTTATCAGTAAAAGCTGTATTTGATTTGAACATGTTTATCTCGTATCTGAGGTCATAATTAAGTCATGTTTATAGAATTTAAAATCAAAATCTTGCACACAGTTCTTTTAAAGATGCACTATGTAACTTTCCTGAGGGGTGCTTGTATCCACGGAGATGTTATTGCCTAAAATGTTCCACAGAATGACCTTAAACGTATCTACCTTGCACTTTTTCTATTACTTAAACTAGGTATTTACAGCTTTGATAAAAATGCATTCTTACTGTGAGTGTGGTCGCCTCTCCACAGATCAGACCTGTAACGTGGCCTATTTAGCTTTCATAAGACTACTTAAGGTTACACATTATAATATGAGACCTGATTTTCTTAAGATAGTTAATCTAGAAGCAAAAAGACCTTTGTTATTTTCAGGTAACACATTTTAAAAAACAGATACGGACTTTGGCTCAAATAGTTGTAATTCTTGTATTTTGGTTGCTAACGGTAACACAATCCAACACCTCCTCCATAAACGTTTTCACACAAACTTCAACACTTAAAACCCCCAGATATGAGATGCTCTGGTCCCTCACACGTTCATGAGAGATGAAAGTGTGTTTGTGAGGCGGGTTTAGTATCACTGTGGGGACATTACTGTGTTTACAACGGCACATAAATTTATTCCGGCCCCTTTGGGTGAGTAGAGAGGCTCCACTGCAAAAAATATAACACGAAATCGGCTCTCAGATTATCGACAGCAGTTACAGCAGCTTTAAAATGTCGTAGTACCTAGATCTCCACAGTAAGTCTATATGAAGAATGCAAAATGAGGACCTTTGTGTTGGTTCAGTGTATCAGACATGTCAAAACCAAAATGGACGCCCTCCTAAAATAATGGCCTAAGTATTTTTTTGCGCCATTCATGTCTGCTTCAAATTTTAATCTCCTCAGTTGAACACATAAGATATTTGGAAAAAAAAAAATCTACTGGCCTGTGTTCAGAGCGAGATTTAGAACATTTTATTGAATTGGCCATATTCATACATGGCCCAAAAGTCACTGACAGTTGAAAAAAATCCATAACTCTTTTGTTTCTAAATATTTTTCTGTTATTTTTTCAGAGCATTTAGATCTACCCTTCCGACATTAACATGAGCAAATACAGCACCGAGGAATGAACCCTCATTGCACAGTGGTACTTTGAGTCACATGGGTCAAATTCAGAAACCCAGTGGTGTTACCGTCGATATTTTAATACCAGAGATGCCCCAATTAAAGAAAAGGTGTTTGTGAATAAACCTCAGACAATAAACGACTTAAAGCGTAATATCGAGGATCAAATAAGAGCCATAAGTCCGGGAATGCTTTCAAATGTTATGCAAGTGTGTTGGATCGGACTATTCAGAGTGAAACTGAAAATGGTGGACACTAAAAACACTCATTAGGTCATTTTTACTTCCCCTATTTTAAAGTAGTGAAAAGTCAAGGTATGAACAATTATAACCGTATATATTGCCAAAAATCTCTGAAGGTTCAGTTATCTACTGCTAAAATTTGGTGAGTATAGCTTAAGAATTATAGGAGCTATTGAAGATTTAAAAGTGTCAGTGACTTTTGGGCCACTCTGTACATATGAAACATTTTTGTGTCACATGTGCCATAGAAAATCTGGCCCATGTCCTGTTTAAAATGATCTGAAAATGGATTTTGAAGTGGTTTTGAACTCATTTTGAACTCATTTTGTGGCTTTGTGTTAGTTTACCATTTCTCCTGTATTAGTATTGTCTTTTTATAACATCACTTGGTGTAAAGCGAACAACAACTTCCTGATTCTCGGACAATAAAACGCTTTATAATAACATGCAGACAGTGCCAGTGGTGGAAGGCAACGAAGTACAAGTAGTAAACAACTGTACTTAAGCAGAATTTTTAGGAATTTGTACTTTACTAAAGCCCATTTTACAGTGGGCACTTTTTACTTTTACTACACAACATTTGAGAGCAGGTATCTGTACTTTTTTTACTGGATTAAAAGTAAAAACTACTTTTCATTTGATTTGAGGGGTTATTTTTACCATGTTCCAAGTTTTCAGAGTTCAAGCTTTGGCTATGAGCAAACTAAAATACACAAAATTCATTAAAAAAAAAGGAAGAAATTGATTTGTATTGTTTACTTCTTACAAAAAATACTGTATGCATCAGTTTTAATCAATATTGCTACATTTACGCTTTAACAAAGTAACATCTTATCAAAAGCTGTGAAGTACTTTTTACTCTTAAAGTGCATTTTTAAACAGGCACTTAAATACTTTTGGCTAGACTTTTTCATGAGTAACTTTTTGCCTTTGTATCTGTACTTTTACTTGAGTACTTCATCCACCGCTGGACAAACTTATTTTAAGCCTCAAGAGCTACTTCTACAATATACCTGTACTGAGGAAAGATGCATTTTACTCAAAGTTCTTAAATCCTCCTCACTCCGTGCTGTAATGACTGAACTCTTCTTCTTCTGTGCTTGTTTACAGTTTCTCGGTGGAGCAGGGAGCATCCGCCGCCGGAAAGGTCAGACATTGTTCCTCCTCGTTCTTCTTCTTCCATATCAGCGACGCCTTATGTCTTTTATCTCTGTAAATGTTCACATGCGTCAGTCTTTTGTGACTTTTCTGAATATAAGTGTCACATTTTGTATAGAGGGAAAATGAGTGACAGCTCTGGCTTTTAAAAGTGCACTGCGTGGCTTTTTTTTGTTTGTCTCCATGGCGATATTTAGCCTGGAATATTCTACAGTATTTCATTTAACGCATTTATAGCATTATTATAGCTAGAGGTTGGTAGTGCACAGTTACATTTACCTGAGTAACTTTTTAAAGAAATTGTACTTTTAAGAGGACCACTACTTTGTACTTCTACTTGAGTAATATTTTTTTTTGAAGTAACGTTGCTTGTACTTCTTTTGGCTACTCTACTACTTCTGTGAGCAGGGATAGTCTCTCCATAGATCCGACCTGTATCTTGGCCTGGTGGCGTGACTCATCTTTTCTCCATGGTAAAGTTTATGCTGGTTCTCCTGGAAAGTTCCGCAGTGCACCTTTAACACTACGCGATGGCTTTATAAAGTGGATAGACTTTAGTTTGAAGCTCGGATACGACTGGTTACTTTGTGCAGTGACCCGTGACGTCTGACTTTGACAGTTAAGTGTTTTGGGGCTCGGAGGCGACAGTAGCAGAATGTACAAGATTATGAAGCTGGATCAGCATTTTAAAGGGCCCTGAATGAGCTCTTTTCTGATCGTTTCCTCATCAAAAATATACCTCAGGTTGTGTTTTAGTTCATTCACACATTTAGCACACAAACTCTGCATATTTAGGCTGAGTTTTCCCAAGTTCTCTCAAATGAAAAACACCTTGTGATGTCATGAAGTGGTAATACAGGAAGTGCTCCACTGTGTTTTAAACCTAATACACCTTTCCTAGAAACATTTGGATAATTTCAGTCATGGAATTGCCGCTGAACAAAGGTTAAAAACTACCACTACGTGACATCACAAGGTGGAGCAGAGCATTTTGAGCTTTGGAGATGTTACAGACTAATAAACCAGGATTACTCAAATATGTGTAAATGAATCAAAACACAATTACAGGTATCTTTTTAGTGACATAACATCATTATAACATGGCTTAAAGCTCACAAGAGTTAATTTTGTGTAATATAAGACCTTTAACCTTCTAGTGTGTGTGTAGGGGCGTTTTCCTAAGTATTTTGGTACATTTTTAAAAAATTTATTTAACCAGGAATTGAGATTAAAAACCTCTTTTTCAAGGAAGTCCTGGCCAAGCGGCAGCAGCAAATAAAAAATACAGTTACATAATTACAAAGAGACAAGATAACAGGAAAAGACAAACAGATTATGAAAAACAAGTGCATGATGTGGAGTCAGCCGAGACTTATGCAAGGACTATGTTGCACAAAGACTGGAACTTGACAAAGGTGCAGAGTGGATAAAAGCCTTTGTGCCATCTTGTGAACGAAGAGGCAAAAAGGTAACATAGGAGAGAATGTATGGCGTCTGAAAAGGACTAGGAGATTTAATTGTAACTGAGTAATACCCATCCCTTTGTGGCAGTTCAGCTATGTCATATCAAATACACTCTGAAAATGTAGTATTGAAATAGAGTAAATATAATCAATATAACACTGTATACGCCAAAGTCTTAAGTCCACTGGCACATTTGTGATTGTTAAACCTCATCCATGGCTTTAAAGTGTCTCTAGGAGCTGCTAACAAGCCCGTTCTTTTGTTATGGAGCTGAAATCCTGATTACTCTCCTGGACCCTTTATCAGCCTGGCCCTGTGTGCATAAACGCTACAGTAATGTGTCCGGGGGCTGTGGGCATGTGCAGCGTTCCACCGTGGACACACACACTATAATGACCTCTTTACTGTCGTGGTTAAACGATGCTAATTGATGCTGGGTGTTTACAGACATAATGTGACATCGTCCCTGCAGTATGCTAACAGAAGTGCTACTTCTGAATGAACCGCATGAAGTCTGTGCTGTTACAGGTGATTTTTAAGGTTTCACGTGTTTAGTGTAGATTGTGTTTAGCGCAGCTAGTGTTTAGTGTAGCAAGTGTTTAGTGTAGCAAGTGTTTAGTGTAGCTAGTGTTTAGTGTAGCAAGTGTTTAGTGTAGCTAATGTTTAGCGGCAAAATTAGGATAGCCCTTCCACACATTTTGGAGCTGGACCAAATTGGTCCCTTTCTGGACTCAATGTTCAAGACGTTGTCAGGCACGTTTAGGCTCCCGTAGACCTTCATCCAGTGACGGCTCTTTGGAATTATGTTGAATCCTTACCCCCTGAACAAATACCAACGAGACTTTGTGGCCGACTGTACACTTCTCGCTCGCAGACTAGTTTTATTAAACTGGAAAAATGCACTGTCTCCATCACACTCACAATGGATTAAAGGCTTTTTATATTTTATGAAAATGGAAAAGATCAGACACACCATTAATGGACGTTCCAATAGATTTTGTGAAATTTGGCAGAGAAAAAATGGATATAATAACTTGATGGAAGCCCTGTATCTTTACAGCTTTTACTACACTTACGTTCTTCTGTTTTACAGCTGGGGCTGCTTACAAACTGAAGTTGATGTTAGATATATACTTGTAACAACCACATTAAACCTCCTTGAAATCAAACAATATAGAATAATGTTCATATGAGTACCAGGCCGTTTTAATAAATCATAATGGGGAGTATATTTGATTTGAACATGTTTACTTATGCGTGTTGCCAGATGTGAGGTAAATTTTATTATGGGATATAAAAAAATCTTTGCGAGTTCCTTGAGTCTAAACATGACAGCACATTTGAATGTTTTCCTGTTTTAAATGATGGCACATTACTCCTCCAATTTCCTCATGAGACTCGGCTCTTGAAAGGCTGAGGTGGAATTCTTTGAACGCACACAAGTCCATATCTGTGGAGGCCATTTTCTCTCTGAATACACTGAAAGTGTTTGGAGTTTTGTTGAAGAAAACTCAAGTGTGTGATGTCTCGCTTCAGAAGAAAATGCTGCTTTTTGAATCGAACAAAATGTGACACAAAAACACATTTGTGCTTTTTAAGTGTGCTTTCTGATGTGATAATGTTGTGCTGTCTAACTCAACATATTCTTCAAAGGCCAAGTTGGAGCTGCTTGAACTTTTTTCTCAGAGTTTAAAAGTTTCAAATTGTTGTTTATAGTTTTGGTTTGGTGATGCATTATTATGAATACTTATTTATCATGTCTCTATGTTTCTAACATTGTGGTGTGTAAGTGGTGATGGTCGGAGCTACATTGGTACAAAATGGCAGCCATGTTGTCAGACCCCGAGCAGCTTTGGCTATAGAAGTAGCTCCAAATGTTGAGGGTGAATAAATGTAGACAATTGTGAAATATTATGGTGCACTTCATGATCCTCATAGAGAAATTGGTCCTGTGCATTTGACCCGTTCTTGTGGCCATACCAGCTTGTCAAAGTCTGATCTTGTTGTTTGGCAAGTGTGAATGTGATGTGTGCGTGAGTGTTGGTGATGATAAGCTCCTGTCAGTTTAGCCCAGGGCAGCTGTGGTTACAATAGTACCTTACCACCTTTGAGTGTGGAGAGAATGAATAATGCTCTGTAAAGTTTCTTGGAACGTCCAAAAAAGTGCTATATAAATCTGATGTATTATTAATGCTGCTGGGGCAACCTGTCTGGAGCAGTGGGCCCCGGCTCCAGATCTTGAGCTAGTCTTGGTCAGGAGTACCTTAGCTGGAGGAGTAGCCGGAGGAAACAGACACAGGGAGAAACATACAAACTCTTTTCTTTAGTCACTCATTCTGTGTTGCCAGCAGCACATTGAGAAGCTTGTCAAACTTCTGTAGCTCCGTAGTGTTGCATCATTTAACAGTTAGGCTGGACAATACGAGAATAAACATGGCAATCTGATCCCTGTGACAGTCTGCAGTTTTGGTCAAAAATATCGTTGTCTTATTGTTGTAGAGGTTCTGTTTAATGCAGCTCAAACACACGCTCACTCCTATTGGTCGGCCTCTGTCATGCCCTCAGTGAGTGATTTAGCAAATGAAAGTAAAGTGGACTGTTTAAACAAGTTTGCATTAATCACATTTATAAAGCCGCTGCAAACATTTAAAATAAACTGCTTCACACATACTGCTCTGTGGACGATTATTATTAGCAATAAAATAGCAGATTTAAAGCGAGGGTATTCCGCAAAAGTCGACTTTTTGCAGTTTTGTACCATGTTAGAGCATTCCTTCATCAAAAACATGCCTGAAGTGGTTTTATATGTCTTCCATGCATGTTTGGGTAATTTAGTGATCTCTCCTGAACACTATTTGAATCCTCCTTACGGTTACCAGTAAATATTCCATAAGTATACAAAAGCATGAAACAAAACCATACACTACAACTTCACAAACCTGGTGCAATGAGCAGTAGTTTCATTAGTGGATTGTGAAACTTATTAAACACGTGAACTCGCTTCCTCTGGTTGGTGTTTTTAGAAAGCTCAGTGTGGCATTTCATTGTTTTGCAGATGACATTCAAATCTATCTGCGAGTGACGGCAGTGACAGCCAGACCACACTGAGCTCTGCAGGACTGTCTCAGGGAGAGAAATCGTGGTGTTTGGCCAAACTAACCCACAGCTTGGGCCTGACAGTGTGATCATTCTCTGTTCTTTTATCGTCTGCCTGCAGTGAGGAGTTTTGGGCTGATTGTGCACGCTATGATCAAACAGGACAAGCACGTTAGCTTCTTTCAGTTGAGGCTCCTCGCTAAAGTAAAGCCCTATCTTCCACAGGCGGATTTTGAAAAAGCAATCCGCACATTTGTAACCTCTGGATTATTGTCATTTTGTGTGTGGGTCTGGACCAGGGCTCCCCGCAGTGCTCACAGAATGGGAGGGAGTTACTGCAGCCCTCTCCTCCACCCAGAGCCCTGAGGTCAGCTGACCAGCTCCTGCTGCTGTGCCCAAAGCCAGGCTCAAGACCAGAGGTGCCTTTTCTGTGGCAGCGCCCAGACCAGGAGTGTCAAACGCGAATTCACAATGGGCCGAAATTAAAAACTGAGACAAATTCACAGGGCCAAACGTAATATTTATTGAACAAATTGACTGCACCTGATATGTAATGTTTAACCTTTTCATATGGAAGCAAACTTTAGTTTTGCTTAAACACAAAATCTGGAACAACTCAAGCTTGATATTACAGAGAGAAATACAATTTGAAGTAAAAGACACATCAGTAGTATTAATTCATTCAACAGGTAAATAAATTATGTCTCTCTCTGTAGTAATTAATTTGGTGGAGGTGACCACTAGCTTGATTGCTAATGAGAATGTCAACAGAAAAGGACCACTCTTTGCCAGCGTACTAGCAAAGCATTCTGGGATTTGTAGTATTAGTGGTGCTTGCACTATATACCAGCAGGCCAGCTCTAATGCACATTGGATATGATCTCACGGGCCAAATATAATTACGCCGCGAGCCAGATTTGGCCCCCGGGCTTGAATTTGACATATATAGCCCAGACTTTGGAACAGCGCCCTCTATCTGTCAGATCCTCTCAGTCTTTAATGCAGTTTAAGACTAGACTGAAAACCCACCTCTTCTCCCTGGCATTTAATAGTAATTAGACAGGACATCTTGGTGTTTTCTTTTTCTATGTGTCGTGTTATCTGTATATCTGGGGGGGTTTTTTGGGGTTTTTTTTTATTTTTGCGTGAAGCCCTTTGGTCAGCTGCAGTTGTAATGTAAATGTGCTATTTAAAGAAACTAGAACTGAGTTGAAAATACTAGAAAAGATTTTTTTTATTAATAAAATCCTCAATGCAATGACTAGGTTTTAGTGAAATTAGGTTAACCTCATATAAACTTAACTCTATCTCACCTTCCCTCTCTTTTCATGTCTTTCTTTTCCTCACTCTGTCCCTCTTCCCCTCTGCCTCCCCCCTGCTGTCCACTGTAGGCTATGATTTCAACCTGACTACTATTAACCTGTCACTGCTCTGGTATTATTATTATTATTACAGAGCAGAGCGTGACCTTCAGCTCACACCAGCGTCCTCCTGTAGACGCCGTCTCAACTCATATTTGCGTCGGCCATCTTGAAAACCACCATTAGACTGTCAGGGAAGTGATATAGGCGAGGAAGAGGCTGTCCGCTGTGGTTCTTGTTTTCCGATTTGCCAAAGATAATGTAAAAGAAATGAATTGGTTAAGAGATAGAGGTCATTAAAGGACAATATAGAGCTATGATATTTACTGGGTGTTTATGGAAGGTTGTAGAAGATCACTATCATATGAGAAAGGGGAAGGGACATTATGAAGGCTTGACATTTGACATTTTACTTCCTGGTTGACATTTTACTTCCTGGTTGGTTGAATGTAGAGGTGATTCCATAACTGTTACCTAGCAACCATAAAAATAAATGACAATACCTTTATTTTGCTTGTTTAAACTGCCACAATCTGCCTTTGAACTCTTAATATTTTAGTTTTTTGAAAAGTCTATGGGAAAAATTAATGGGAAATTCACTTCTGGAACCTGAGCAGGCGGTCACTGTTGAGCTCCATTGAGAAAGCCAGAGCCACGTTTATATTTGAGAGAGAAAAAACTTCGATTTCTTGCTTTTCTCCCAAAAAATCTCAACATGAATCCAGGGTGGACACCTGTGAAGTATAAAAGACCAGGCCAAATTCGACTTCTGAGCTCAAACTCCTCTGTCATGAGACAAAGACATGTGCACAAAGAGAATAAATACAGCACTATGCCGCAAATTCAAACATGAGACCGCTGCCCAGACTTTAGGGGCGTTACCCTGGATAATGTATGGTAAGGTACAGTTTTTTAATGAAAATGCTTCAGTAGCGCAAGTTTTTAGTGTCCCCATGACATAATTCTACTGCAGGTGTTTTTATTGCTGAAAAATACCTTGGAAAATCTGAATTCTTACTGTGAACAGGGTTGACTCTCCACAGATCTGAGCTGTAACTTGGCCTGCTGAGGAAGATGTGCTTTGTAACTTTTCTGGTAGAGCGTCTCACCTGTTTGTCTCTTTGGAGAAGTTATTGCTTTGCCTGGAATGTTCTACAGTATGGCATTAAACTAATTTATCTCCATGGAGACAACCATTAGGCCAATTTACAGACGTCAGACGAGTGTAGAGGGTGAAGAGACCCTGTTTACAGAAGAATTCAGGCTTTTGAAGGTATTTTTGAGTAAAAAAAAAAAAAGATATATTTAATAGATAAGTTTAATTTCTTATTGTTTCACTAGAAGTATTAGTGCACCTAAAGCTATACAGAAAAGTCTGGGTTTTTTTTACATAGACTTGCACTGCCCTGTACTGGGGACTGAAGGGCAGTTTAAATGAGGCTTATAACCGTTTGGACTTGCTCTGAAGGAGAAAACACAGAGACACTGAAGTTTACAACCAAATGACGTCATGCGGTAGGTCATGAGGGGGCACCTTTAAAGCAGAATGCAGGACATGTTAAAACAAAGAACACTTCCAAGTTTGTTTTCGAATCTGAAAACAAAGTCAGTTTCAAGAGCCTATATTACACTGTTTCTGTGTTAAAATGTTTCCTCATAACAAACCTGGAGGTGTTTTGTTTCATTCACCCAAGAGTTCTTCTCTCAAACAGAAAACATTAGTCTGAGATGTAGATCTCTTGAAACTTGAAATCTACCTCTTCATGACATCACAAGGTGGAGCAGAGCATTTTGAGCTTTGGAGATGTTACAGACTAATAAACCAGGATTACTCAACATGTGCGAATGAAACAAAACACAACAAACGACAACAGCAGGTATGTTTTTGATGACGTAACAACATTATAACATGACTAAAAGCTAAAAAGTAAATTTTGCATAATATAGGATCTTTAAAGGGCCTGTACCCAGTATGTATGGGTAAAATGTCTTGCCCTGTACCCCAATACAAATACAGTGTATAAGCAGCTCTTGAAGTAAAAATAAATCTGCTGTGTACTGTCTGCATCTAGTTATGTCGCGTTATCTTGTCCTATAATCAGGACATACATAGTTAGCATGTTAGTTTTTAGCATTATTGTGACAGTAAAACTCCACTCTGGTCTCTGAAAGCTGTAAAAAGCGCTTATAAACTCATCTTTGTGGATAATTAGGATGCTCAGAATGCATAAGGTCAGTAAGGAATAACTGCGGACCACTGCAAGCTGTTTAAAATGAGCTAGCTCTGTTTTTTACGTTTCCAGACAGTAAAAATGAGGTAGAGCACCTTTAACACACGAGCCCTTTAAAATACATAAAGAGTAGAACGTCCCTGCAGTTTGAGATTTACCACGTGAGAATAAGGACAGCTACAGCCCAATTTGCACTAATCCCACTGAGCCGTGCGGAGCTGTTTACTAGATATTTCATCATTTAAATTATAAAAATACAGGAAATATGTGTCTTAATCCGACGCTCTGCCCTCCCCCTCCTGTCTGGGTGTTGTAAATGTACACCCAGAGGCCATTGGCTGGAGATTAACTGGAAAAAAAAAGTCCAATATGTCACTTCTAATGAATGAGCTAATTTACTTAAAGTGTATATGACATTTTTTTTTAAATGATTTTTAATTATGAATTTATTTGGTGGGATATTTATCAAAGTTTTACATCAGTTTGTGAAGAAAGTTTAAGGGCAAAAGTAACGCTGAGTACTACGTGGAATCTCTGATCTGAAAGAGGCCTGTCACAATAATGTATTTTATATTTAAGTTTGGTAAATTGCTGAAGTAAATATTAGACGATAATATTGAAACTGATTTATGCCACTGGCGCAAAAACTTAAGAACAGATTTAAAGCACAAAAAATATTCCAAATGCGCAATATTGTTATAAAATTATGAATTATGTAATAAATAAATAGCAGAATGAAACACTTTAGTACTTTGAATCTGTAAGAAGTCATAGAAGTTATTAATTAAACAGCTTAAATCTTATCATATAGCCAAAAAACAACCAAAAATTTGCCCAGTAGTGCAACGAATTTGTACACGAGATAAATATTGACCCCAAAAATATATTCGTCCAGCTTTTATATTATGACCCAGCTGTACAAAAAAATGAGATGTGAAAATGGTATAAATAAAGTTGTAACTTGATTTGAAAAAGGTTAAAATAACAAAAGTGGTCTAAATATTATGCAAATGTATAACTAAGAAACTAAAAATAACATGGTTTAACAAACTAGTAACGTAGGTCTGTCAAAAACGAGAAAATAAGGGACATATAACACAATATCAAACCACGAGTGTCCCAAAATACACACGAGTCACATAAACCTACAAACAGAAGAGTGACAAAACAACCAGACACACAAAAAACGAGCTAAACTAGTGTCTCGAACGCACAAAGTTAGACACAGGGACAAATGAATTTTCTTAAATGGGGGAGTTGGCTGCAGGTGATTGGCCAGGCGGGAAAACGATCCTCCAATCAACAGCGAGGGCCTCACACGACTGGAATTTCATGGCGAAGGGCGACAGATTCAATCACGCACAAAACATAACAGATACTAAAAGGGGAAAGAAGCTCGGGGCCTTCAGCTCTTTCGATAAATCAATATAGTAATTATTGTGACAGGCCTAATCTGAATGGTCACTGCCGCCTGCAGCCAACCATTAATCAGTGCTAGTGCAGCCTATACTGAGATTGAGAAACACCTGTGCCGTGTTTCAGATCACATTCAGATGATTCAGTGAGTTCATCAATAATCTGGGAGTATGGCATCACAGTCTAGTATCGGAAAACTACCAATGTGCAGGTTAAGGCTCAGAAAACCCAGGTTCAGTTGAGATTTTTGTACCTTTTTTTAAACATTAAGAGCCCAGGCTGCATACAGTTCCTTTAAATCAAACTAACGACTACTCCTGGTATGTCTTTGTTGTAATCTGTAACACATAGATGCCACGAGGCGAAGATGAGTGCGGTAATTGGGGAAAGGTCACGGCGTAGTAGGGCTGCAGGATTAATCTCAGCTGAAATAAAATCGCAATTTGAACGGACACAATGAGCAAATCACAAAGGCTGCGATTTTTGAAGTACCTCGTTTCCTCCGCAAACAACAAAATCTCCCGTTTCATTCTGCATCACCCTGTAGTTTAGATCTGTACAAACATGCTCTGAAATGTCATTCTTGTATTAGTTTGGTTCATATTTCAGTCTTTTTGTGAATTCTTCTGAGCTTGTTTAAAATGTGAGCTTTGAACAGGAAAATGAGTTTGTCAGAAAAATCACAATTAGATCATTTTCGCAAATACTCAGCCCTACGCCGCAGTCCCAACGTGGTTTTGTCTCGTCCCGTCTCCACCATAGACTGTATAAAGAAGTGGACTGAGGGAGTGTGACGTCAACCAATGGCGTTCGACTCTTTGCCGACTTTGGAGGTGAATCCTCCGAGCACGAGCGCCATAGCAACCAAACTTTTGATAATGTTTGTATCACGGTTTACGGACAAAATATTCAGAATAGACAAAATAAAAACCCTAGGATCATGTAGAGCGAGTTAAAACGAACATTTTATGGGCAAAGTGACGAGCCTGATGACAGCAGTTAAGGAGAGAAGGGCAAAGTTGTTGTTTTTTTCAATAGAAAGTGAATTGGAGCCAGAGTCGATGGAGCCAAGCGCACCCAAGCTCACTTCGTATTTGGAACGTGGCAGCTTGCAGGTTATCTATGTCCATTTATAGAAACAGTCTGTCAGGAGTTGTAGACTAGCCAAAAATTGTACTCAAATAAGAGTAATGTTACTTTAAATAAATAGAAGTATAACATAGTGGTCCAAGAAATGACTCAAGAGTAACTTAAAGAGTAACTTTCGGGACACAGCATCTGATTTATAATTTGAAAGTTAATATCGTTTGAAGGACAAAACTTTATGAAGCCAGATTTTGCGCATTATTTAGACTCGGAAATAAAAACGAAACGGAGCAGTGCAACACAAATATTCAAATCATTTTACATTGTCAATATAAATCTTTTGTCACTTTACTCGCAGTGTAACCAAATATTTCACTCACGTAATCGTACTGTTACTTCAACTAAAACATTACTCAAGTAGGAGTAAAAGTACACTGCAATAAAAGTACAATTTCTTTCACTAAGTTACATTTACTGGAGTAACTTTTTATTATAGATGAGTACTACCCACCTCTGCAGTCTATGATCTCAACTCGATTTCACCAAAAAAATCACCAAAACCTCGACACAAACTCTCGATCCACACACACCGCCGCGGCCCATCAGCTAACGAGCCTCTAAACTGTGAGGAGACACGCCACCGGGACAGGGGTCGATGCGGGATTAGATTAACAAGGTGCCGCTAACAGGCAAATTGAATCACTTTAAACATGATGTAATAGAAGTTTCCAGTGTGGCTGATACAGTGTAAGTGCAAATGGGATTAAATTACAGAAGATTCAGGGAGGAAAATAAAAAGACTTTCAGATTTACTTCCCAACCTATTCCACTTTCAACATCGATAGTTTTGACACGTTTAATGTTTCGTACAGCTGTAGTTTTTCATGTTCTGTAAATATCGGCAGCTGGTTTGGTTTATTGTACTTCAGGCTCTGTTTTACAAGGTTTATAGGCGATTTTATTTTTTATTCGGTCTGGGGTGAATTAACATTATTAATTTAGGTTGTATCTGGACCTGAAATCGACCATAGAGAGATTTTTAATCACTCTTAGCGTCAATGCACAGACACAAAACAGACCAATTCACTGACCTGAGCGTTCACACAGGACGAGAATCACCTGAGGAGCTCGGAGTTTGTAGAATTACAACAGGTAAAATTTGGGGTAATTTTTATAAATCCCGTGCCTGCAGGGTTTTAAACGCTGAAGTCAGTTAAAAGTAGTATTAAACCATAAAATCAGTAATTATTTCACACTTTGATCATCGTAAACCTCAATATCTTAAATGGGTTTGTAAAAGAAATGGTCCCTTTCACTTCCTGTTCAAACCTGCAGAACTGAGAACCCCACAAGCTCTCTAGTGTTAGTCCAGATTAGCAAACAACACATTTTTACTTGTGTTTTTAATTATGAAAAATTGCAGTCACTTTTGTTAACCCTCCGAGTTTTTTGAATAATCACATGCACATACAGAAATATGGGTGTGGATAGGGGTTAGGACAGAGGTGTCGAGGGCCACATCAGCAAAATGGCTGCTTTCAAAGGGCCAGATGTAAAATAAATCTAACTACTTTTTTAACTTGTTAATTAACTGTTTTTGTATCTGTGTAAACCCTCAGTCCTCCAGGTCTGATCCATAGCAGAAGAAGAAGTTAAAATCTGTCGGCTTGGATGAGCAGCGAAACGTCTTCACTCCTACAACGATTTGTCCAGTTGACAGATTTTAACTTCTTCTTTAACTGTTTCTGTATTTATTACTTATTCAAGTTACAAATATTGCATACGCATTTGCCTAGATATAAAAATAAGGCTGTGTACCTTTGTATCTCCTGATAAAATGACATTTTAAGACCATCATACAATTTAATTTACCCTGTCGAGGGCCACATAAAATGAGGGAGTTTGACACATGTGGGTCAGGGGAAAACTGAAATTTCCAGCGCACTCGAGCCTTATGTTTGAATAATCCTGTGTTATTCTACATTTATGTGAATCATTCAAAATCCAACTCAGTAACCCAATAATGAGGCGACGCCATTATAACATTAAAATCTCCTAAAAGTCCTGTATACCCCGACAGAAGAGCTCTTTGGGCCAGAACACTTCCCTCTCTCACAGCTGTCCTCAAAGTGGCACAATCTCACCCTAACCCAAGGACAAGAGGACGAGAAGACAGAACCACTCATCTCACTCATCATTTGGCTGATGGCTTTACCTTCTACATCTTGGCGTATCTTTGGATATTAAAGAAGACATATTGTGCTTCTGTCTGCCATATAGTTATAATCTATGACACCCTTGGATCATTACGTTATCATTTGCACATTTTAAATCGCAATTGGCCCAATGGGAGCTGACGTCGGCCTAAAATGTCATCACAACACGGCCGCGAAGTGGTCGGCCCCTCCGATGGATAGCTGGGGATCACGCTATGGAGTGTTTGTAATTTTTTTTCAATTGTAGCTACGCCTATCATCAACTACGAATATTTTATTGGAGAACGAAGAGAGTACAGAGCAGTGGGCGTGTACCAGCGGTGGTGAAAATCGGGGTGATCTGTAATATGGCAGATTGCTCAAACATGACAACTTCAGAAAAGGCTAAATGAGAAGAGGAAACGACTATATACATTGTCAGCTTTAAATGTACTTGTGTTGTGTAGGTATATAATGCGATAAACTGCAATATTCATCTAAACGGATTTGTTTGTCAATTAGGGAAAGGTCTCGCCACAATATGGAGCTGCAAGATTAACCCCAATCACAACAAAACTGCAGTTTGAGCGAACGCAATGAGCAAATCACAAAGGCTGCAGTTTTCAAAAGTGCCATAATTTCCCCCGCAAACAGCAAAATACCTAAAAACTGCCAACCCTGTAGTTTAGATCTGTACAAACATGTCCCGAAATGTGATTCTTGTATTAGTTCGTCAGCTCATATTTCAGTATTTTTGTCAATACTTCTGGATGTGTTTAAAATGTGAACTTTGAACAGAATACTATCATCAAAAAAAAAATCGAATCAGAATTGCAACGCTTGAAACATTGCAGTTAGATCTTATTCAGAGTATTTTTCAGCCCATCATCAACATCAGTTTGTCTTCATGAAGATTGCGTTGCGTGTCATGTTCCACAGTATGGCATTAAGTACATCTATGTTTTATTTATATTACAGGTGTTTTTACTGGTAAAAAAAAATCTGAAAAATGTAAGTGGGGTCCCCTCCACGGATCTGACCTGTAACTTGGTCAAGGAGTCACTACTGGTTTCTATAGCGATGAGTTAAATGCACATTCCAGGCAAACCAATAATATTCACGGAGACGACGAGGTGACAGACTGTGGTCCAAAAATGTACATAGTAGTGCACCATTTATAATTTTTAAAAAAAAAAGGTCCATTGACTTTCTCAAAAGTCTCAAAATAGCTCACTCTGTTTACTGACACTATGGCAGCGAAAACCAATATAAAATATATTTTAAATATTATGTCTGCTTTGATGCAGTTTCATTTAATTGCTTGTAATGCACATTTATATGAACGAAGGAATCCACAATTATAAATGTGGGGCAACAGTGGCTCAGTCCTTGTGTCCTTAGGCAAGACACTTCACCCACCCAGCTTACTATGAGTATTGATGGTAGTTGGATGGCTCAGATTGGCATCCTCGCTTCTATCAGTCTGCCCCAGGGCAGCTGAGGCTACAGTAGTAGCTCACTTCCACTGAGCGTGGACTGAATGAATAATGACTATAGTGTAGCAGTTTGAGAGACTTTGACAAGACTGTCATTACAAGTGTAAGGCAATATAATTATTGTGTGTAATTTGCTGTGTAACTGTCAGATTGCAGAGATATTAACCATAAATCAGGTCAACAAATCTGCAATTACTGGGCCTACGCAGGCGAAACTAAAACTTCTCTGACAGTATAAGTAGACACAAGGGAAATGTATTAAACTTATTGAATTGCTTCAGAAAATTGAGCCATTATTCAACCCTAAAAACATGATTGTTGAAAGGACTTCAACTGTGACTTTTAATATGACAAATTTGTCGGAGAAAATCCCAAACATATAATGACGAGGTTCAACATTTGTGGATCATAAGTTTGGATAGTGTTTAAAAACTGTGACTCTTCCATATAGATGCATAGACCCCTGTCCTCTGTCTGCAAAAAAAAGTAAACACATCATTGAGTCAACATTGGGATTGTCAAAAAAGTCACATTCACAAGACAGAAATTAACCACTATGGAACCTACCTGGACGTCTGAGCGATTACACAGATATAGGGCCACACGGTGATATAAAAGACAGTACTACAATTCGATGTTGTTTTTTTTTTCATTATCATTATAGTATCGGTATCGTATTGAGTATCAAGTCTCTTCCTTAGTATTAAAATCAATTCTGAAATGTCCGTATGTGGTCCACATTAGACGTTTTGCAGGCGTAGGGATGTGGCGACATTATCCAGACTGCAGCTGCTGCTCCGGCTCTTTCCATTAACTGCTTTAGGAACCAATCTCCCCTTCAATAAAACTCACAGGGAGAGTAAACAAGAGGCCCTCCCACAAACACCGCTCCGAACCGGCCCGAGACACGAAATAATGTGGGGGATCACAGCCAGGGTATCAGCAAGTGTTTTCACCTGTCAGAAGATATGGATGTTATGAAAAATACAGTGTCTCAAGGGTAAAAACATTAAACTGTAATGTAAAGTCGGTGAGGAAGAGTCTGAGCCAAAGTCTTCCTCTCAAACCTTTCCTATAAATGCAATTTCTTTTTTTTTCGCCTTCATTTTCTTCTCAGCTTTATCTCCACTGCAGCAGCAAACCATACCTGTTTGTTTGTTGCTCTTTTTTCTTTTTTTTCATTTCACAAGCCAAACTTATGCAAAATGGACACTTTGGAGCTTTCTACCCTCATCAGAAACATGCCTGAACAGATTTTAGATGTCATCCATGCATGTCTGAGTAATTTAGTGATCTCAACGCAGCCTACATCGTCCATTTCTCCGTAAATGTACAAAAGCTTGATGCAAACCAAATACGCCACAACTTGACAAACCTAATGCGATGTGCGGTAGTTTCATTAGCCGATAGTGTTGCGATAGCGCTCTGTAGGGGGAGCAACTTAACACAGAGAGCAAAAAAGGTGAGACTGAAAAGCTTGTCTCGAAAATAAAAGTGACATTGTGACTATACCAGACGTGAACTTGGACTAGACCAGGACTAAACCAGGTCCAAACTAAGTCCTCAGTAGGATTAAAGTGGGATCAAACTATAGGGCCGATTCGGACACGCGTGAACTCGCACTGAAGTTTGATTTATGCTCGACACGTCCACAAGGTCCACGAGGGTCAGCGCAGACAAACACGCCCCTCCGCTGATGACTGATTATAGCAAATTCATCTCGTCGTGCATATTTTGTTAGTCGCTGTTGTGCAGTACTTTGGTCGACTACTGTTAAGTGCTATATACATAAAAATGTGATTGACGTCCGACTGCGGTGCTCAGAACTGTTTTCTCTCACTGCTCTGACTCTGTCTAATCAAATCTGAGCCTTAAACTGCATCTGTTAAGCAGCTGCTCGTGTTTGGAGCTTCAGTCTGTGTTTTTCTCCAGTGCACTAGCAGATGCAAGGCTTTCACCCCTTGTTTACAGATTTGACGATAACCAAAGTGTAAAGGGTTTTTGTTTCTAGATACACGTCGTATATTTCAGGAAATACCATGGTTATGATGTCAAAGCTGTTTTAAAGATGCACTATACAATTTTTTTCATTTCAAGAGGTTATAACAAATTTCCATACAGGGGCAATAACGTGCAACCTTAACCCTTCCAAGCATAATATCACCATGGTGACAAGCAGATGGCAGACCCCCTACCAGAAATGTTACATAAATGTTACATGCACCATAATAGATTGAATAATTCATCATTGCATCTCATCTGTTTTGGATGGCATCAGGACGGGTATCTGGTGTAAACTCCTACAGAATCCTCCATTATAACAAAGCTACTGAAGGCAGGTGAAAGTGGCAGTTTTCTATTAGCCTCGTGCTAGCGGCTGGGCTCTGCGTGTGAGGGGTCAGGGATTCAATTTGGTCACAGCATCAATACTCGGGAAAACTATTGCTCCAAGTCATGGAGTGATCAAGAGCGAAGAGAGTGCTGTGGTGGAGCTGTGGTTTGGTTACGTTTCAGCTGGGATTTTCACAAGAGCTGAGTGTTTCAGTTAGGCTGGTGTTAAAGGGACAGTATGTAAGATTTGGATTTAAAATTGTATAAACATGACTTAACTGTGTCGCCAGATTTGAGGTAACCATGTTCAAATATAGCTTTTTGAATGTTTAATAATCTTTAATAATAGAATGAAGCTGGTGTGCCACTGTTTACCCTTTGGTCTAGTCCTTTTGGGAGAGATTAGAGAAGTCTGGTCAATCAGGGGAACCTGACAGCCCTGTCAAGTTTGGTGTTGGTGAGCCTGATGATGGTGGGTATGGGACTTGGGGCTGGTCTCAGGGTTGGAGCTCCTGCTCCTTTTGTGGTCAGAGTTATTACTACTGTTTAGAGTAAAGTCTCAGTGCAGTGGTCAGAGTTAGTGCTACAGTTTAGAGTACGGTACATGCTTCTCAGATTGTGGTGCAGGACCATGTGTCAGTACCTGGTAGATGATTGGTCAGATCTTGTTCACCCTCAGACTCCTATAGGGACTCCTGTAGGTTGGTCTCGTCTCCATACATCAGTGATTTAATTTGAATGTTCATGAGTTCCATATGATTATGTAATAGGCCAATATATTAATGTCAATATATGCAATGAAAGTATTTATTGATCGATGATGTGATAGGCGACAGTAGCAGAGGGCTCAGTAGGTTGAGTGTTTGTCCACTGATCCGAAGGTTGGCGGTTCAAATCCCGCTCTCTACATAAAAACATCATTGGTTGAGTGGTTAGATCCACTGACTCGAAGGTTGGCGGTGCAATTCCAGCCCTCACAGATGAATGCTGTCGTTGTGTCCTTGGGCAAGACACTTAACCCACCTACCCCAGCCCTTGGGACAACGGGTGGAAATTAGCCTCTGGCTATAACCCGGCGTGTTTACATTCATGTCATGTCATGTCATGTCTGTTCATTAACATGCACTGTCCCAATCAAAAAAAAAAAATGAAGTGGAGGTGGCTAGACTCAGGATGGGGATTCGTCTCAGGTGGTCAGTCCAGTAGATCCAGGACCCCCTCTGTAGATGTGCTAAGACTGAGACAAACAAGAGAGGGGGAGGATGGCCGAGACAAACTGTGTTGATGGGACGGACCAGTACAAAGAGGCTTCTGGGTAGTTATAGGTGTGGTTGAGGGGAGCTGTGGTTCACTGAAGAGGAGGAGAAAGGGATTGAGGCCTGGTCCTGCTCCTGAATCTCAGCTAATCATGTTAACTCATTTTTATGTTTTGTTAAATATTGAATGTTGATGTTTGAAAAAACGAGGAAAAAGTATGACAAAAAACTTTATTTGTAAATATAATTAAATTTTTTTTTTAATTATCTGAGTATTAAAACTGAGTATTTTAATTGAAGTGAATAAATAGTCTTAAAAGGTGGTATTTGACTGCTAACACATCATCATGTTACCTTTTAGTGTTTTGAAAATGCTATATTTGCCCAAAACAACATATGGACATGTTTTATAAGTTTCACTTTCGTTTTTCATCACCCCCTCCCTTTGCTTCCCGTGTTAAGTCACCCCCCCTCAGAGTGCTATCATAACACAATCAGTTTATCAAGTTGCTGCGTAGTTTTGTATCATGCTTTTGCAGATTTATGGAGAATTGTCGTGCGGGGCCGTGGATGACATAGGCTTGTGGGCGGAGCTTTGGACAGAATGTTACAGCAAATCGTAAGGACGGTTCGAATAAAGAGAATGTGAAAAGTGAGAATGTGCAGTGATGAAGAAGAGGAGGTCTGACTGATGCCACCCTCGAAAATTGGTTACAGTAGCATTAGCAGAGACCTGTGTGTATGTGTGTATGTGTCTGTGTATGTGTGTGTGTGTGTGTATGTGTCTGTGTGCGTGTGTTTGTGTGTCATGATTACACTCGTGGAGAAGAAAGTGGAGCGTATGTGATTAGAGAGTTCATTACAGGAGCTGCTCAGAGCTGATAAGAGCAGATTGTTTATAGTGAGGACAAACCAGCTCAAGCCAATCTGCACACTTACATTTACGAAAGACGGCAGATCAAATCCACTTTAGCTTTAGCACCCTGGCAATATGAGATTTTGTATTTTGAATGAAGAGTCACAGCAAATCATGTGAAGAAAATGTGTTTGGGGCCTACTTAACTCTATGGGAGATTAACTGTTTTTGAAAGAGATACACAAAACATCTTTCAAACCCCATCTTTGGGGTTGAAAAGAGGCACCACTTCATGAAGCTTTTGTGAAAAATTGTAATGAGAAGATGTTGAACTTGGTGCCAGTTTTTTTGTCTCATGTGGACGGGCCCAGTATTTACAGAGACATAAACCGTAAACCGGGTCAACAAATCTGCAATCTGACAGTTAAACAGCAAATTGCCATAGAATTCTGACCTGTCTCTCTCCCCGTAACCAAAACTTGTATTCAGATAAGAGTACTGTTGCTCTGTCAAATGGAGCAATACAATTTCTTATAAAAAATTTTAAGACGACAGTGGATCAGTTGGTAGAGCGGTTGTCCATTGATCCTAAACAGATCCGTTCTCAACATAAACATCATTGGTTGTGTGGTCAGATCCACTGACCCGCAGGTTGACAGTGTGATTCCAGCTCCCACAGATGAATCCTGTCATTGTGTCCTTGGGCTAGACACTGAACCCACCTCGCCCCTGGTGTATGAATGTCTGTGGAAAAGCGCTACAGTGTTCTCTCGCTATATTGCGGTTCACCTTTCACTGTTTCGTAAACTTTTTTTTTTTTTGTGCAATATTGCATGCTTTTGTTACAGTGCGCATTGTGTTCTGCATCCTGATTGGCTGAGGGACTGTAGACCATTGTCAATCAATCTCCTCCGTGCTGTGTCTCGAGCACAGTACAGAATATCCATCCATCCATTTTCTTTCGCTTATCCAGAGCCAGGTCACGGGGGCAGCAGTCTAAGCAGGGACTGCCAGACTTCCATCACCCCAGACACATCCTCCAGCTCCTCTGGTGGGCCCCCAAGGCGTTCCCAGGCCAGCCGAGCGACATAGTCCCTCCAGCGTATCCTGGGTCCTCCTGGGGCCTCCTCCCGGTGGGACATGCCCAGAACATCTCCCTAGGGAGGTGTCCAGGAGGCATCCTGAACAGATGCCCGAGCCACCTCAGCTGACTCCTCTCGACTTGAAGGGGCAGCGGCTCTACTCCAAGCTCCTCCTGTGCGACTGAGCTCCTCCCCCTATCTCTAAGGGAGCGCCCAGTACAGAATGTGTTCAGCCAAATTGACATAAATGTTGGATCACAGTGTGACTCTAAAGTGCTGTATGTTTGTAACTTCTCGACAAAACCCACAATATCGATGAAACGTTCTGCACCGACAAATTTCAGAAACACTTTGGACTTAAGTGTTTCTGTGCACGGAGAGGGGCCTCTGTGGATACTTCTGGAATTTGCATTAGCATTAGTATTAATATACCTATTTTTGATGACCTAGATGGAGGTATTCCATTGAAGTCTTATCTACTTCCTGTATTTTTGTACTTTTTTTCTGAACTTTTTCCATGAATTGCAACTTAATTGATGCAAAACTATGATAAATATTGACCACAGTTTCTATCCCACCAAACCAAGTCATTTAGAAAAACATGAAAACCTGTCATATGCTCTCAAAGTAAATGTTATGCAGTACTACCACCTGTGCCGGTAATAATGGAAGACAGAGGACACTGTGTATTCAGCTGAACGCTAATTTGACCATGAGGGAGCGGAATGCATGGTGGTGCGTTCAGGTGCTTTCGGGTGCGTGGGAGTAATGTATGTGACTGCTCCGGATCTGTCTACATGATGCGTTCATGGCCTTTGTATCGGGTCTCAACCTTACACCTGGGGCCCCTGATATGGCCCCGTGCTCTTTTATATGCTACACCTCTGCTCCATCTGAGCCCTCGCCTCCTGCTTTTCTCCTCTGGACATGTAGGTCACGCGTCTCTGTGGTTTCATAAGGTTTACAAGAACTAGTATTATTTCAGATTTACGTTTCTAACACTTGAGATAAAATTACTTGAATTCAAAATGTTAATAGTATTCGTCAAGACATTTTTGAAGTCCCTTTGGCAGTTTCTCTGCGAACTAGATTAAAGCTGAATTTCAAAAGATGAAAAATTAAGTATGTTTTTAACTCTAATTAGTCCCTAGCTCTCCCAAACCTTCCTAGTCGTGACCCTGCACCTCCTCCCCCTCGCTCTCCTCTTTAGTCCTCCAGACCTTGCCTCTCCTCGCTGCCCCCTTTAATTTTCATTTAAAATATATTCAGTTTGTCATCACTGTAAATATTGCAGAGTCTTTGGTTTGAGATGGCGTGTACATAGTGAGTATACAGTCTGAAGGATGCTGAGCTTAGAACATCCATATAAGAGCTGACCTACAAAGAAAGACCAAAGAGGAGAATTATGGATGTAGTGAAATAAGAAGTTACATATCACTGTTGCTCTGTGTATTTAAATGTTCATCAGTCTATGGTGCATTTCCATGTATCTGCAGTTGGTGTCTGTTGTGGCTGTGTATATATAAGTGTAGCAGAATTGCATGCTGGGGTATTGAGTTGTTATTAGTTACTATGAGCTGTATTGTGCACCATAGGTCTGCTGTTACCTGTCTCTACCCTGGAGGCTCATGAGCTCCTGCAGACAGGTGAGTGGCACATGAGCAGTCGACTACAATCATACTCGGGCTCATGCAGCTTTTTAATATTAAAAAAGGCAGAATTTTATGTATAAAACCCTCCATACCTGTTTTTTTTTAAATGTACATGTATGTATATGTATGTGTGTGTACATGCATAGACATATAATTATAGGATCATTTTGTCTGGGAAGATTTTAGCCCACCAGAATCAGTTTTTTTTTTTTCCAATAAGCGTTAGCAATAGCCCGCAAAACTCGAAAATAATCCTGAGGGTGTCTGCTGATAACCCACGGACCACATTTACATGAGGTCAGTGCCTCGTTAAAAGTAATTGCTGCTGAGCTAGCTATGAAACTCTGAGACTTCTTACATCAAATATGGGAAAAGGAAATCCTCATCACGAACCGAAACAACTGAGCTGAGTGAGAGAAGCTGAGGAGACGCTCTCCTGTTGTGTGTCCAGACTTCACCTGGCTCCATATCTGTGTGTGTATGTAGATTATGTGTGTATGCATTTGTGTATTCATCAGGACCATGTACAATAACACTGAGCATTAAACAGAAAGGCTTGTGCCATGCTTGTCTCCACGGAGATATTATTGCTTTCCAGAAATGTTACACACTGAGGCCTTTAAAGCAGACCTATTCTGCAGAGCTTTTAACCATGTTATAGTTGTTTCCTTCTCATTTACCCTCTTGAAGTTGTATTTGGACTGATTTGTGCAAGTTTGAGCAATATTTACGGTAACTGCTTGATTTCAAGATGCCCTAGTGCCGATCAACTCCTATTTTCACCACAATCGGAATACTCCCACTGCTCTATGCTCACTACATTCTCAAATTTATTTCCTTAATCTGTGATTCAGCAGCATCGGATAGTTATTTTGGTACACATGAATACATAAACTGGCTCTCTAGCATTATGTGCAGCTATCCAACATGCGGCACTTTGTTGTGACGGCGTCAGCTCCCATTGGGCCCCGTGGTTTTCTAACGCAGAGGTCAGAGGATTTATTATAACAAAATGATCCACAGGTGTCAGTGATTATAACTATATCACAGACACGAGCACAACAGGAAGAAAACTGTTTCGTCATAAAAGATTTTCCTTTTTGACGTTGTAGTGATGAATGAATTTCCACTCAAAGGATTTAGCAGTTACACAATAAAGATTTGGCTTTACGTCTGGCCCAGTTAGACACATTTAGGAAGTATTGTCTGGAAAATGGTGAGTAGCTTTGAAAAATGCTTAGTCAAATTGCATGGAAAATTCCCATTTCCATATCATCGCACTTACATTATTTACACTTCCATTTCTACACGCTGTCATAATCTATAAGCACCATAATGCATAAATGATTCTTCCTGTGTGACCCACTTGGATGCACTGCGCTAACTGCCTCCTCAGCGCTCTACAGACAGGCAGATGAAAGGGATGTGGGTTTGATCAGTATGCAGTTATAACAGAGAGACGTTATAATGGAATATGTATGTAAGCAATAAAAACAACAGAGCTAAACACACAGGCATAAAACATGAACGCTCCACTGTGTGAAATGGACCCCAGGGAATGCAGTTTATCTGACGCCTGAAGTATTTAAAGGAGACATATGCTTTTTTCCCCCCAGGATTTAGTATTAACTATAACATACATAAATAATGATTTCAGATTCTGTAAAGCACAATATTAATCTAAACTGACTTAATATTAATAATAAAAATCTAAGCTCCAGCCTGCCTCATTCTACTCACCGTGATACGAACCTGTGACCTAGACTTTGAATATTTGGAGTAATCGCAGTAAAAAACTTATGTGAAAAATTAAGGTAACATAAGACACATATGTCAAACTCAGGCTCAGGGGCCAAATCTGGCCCGCGGTGTAATTACATTTAGCCCATGAGATCATATCAAAAGTGCATTAGAGCTGGCCCGCTGGTATATAGCACATGTACCATTAATACTACAAATCCCAGAATGCTTTGCTAGTACACTGGGGCTCAGTCAAGACCAATGCGCAGAGTAAATCAGAGTGTAGCAAATTGAACTTGAATATATGTTTCTCTGTGCACTTCTACTCCAAAGCGTGGACTGTTGATAGCTTTGAAAGTCAAATTTTATTTTTTATTTTTTTTTTTTTTTAGTTTTATTTTGTTGTTGGCTTGTGAAAAAAAAAAAAAAAAAAAAAAAAGTTAAAAGGTTACAGAGAGAGAAAATTTATTTGATTTATTTAGATAAATACATAATACTGTCGTGTCTTTATTTATTTAAATTCTCAATATTTAAATATAATAATTGTTCCAGATTTGTGCTTAAGCAAAAGTTCATATTTATGTATTATAAATTTTTTCAAAATGTTGAGTTTGAATTTTGTCTTTTTTGGCCCAGTGACACCCCTGACATAAGACATAAGACATCATAACATTTGCCTGATAAATCCAGAACGAAGAACGATCTCTCTGCAGTTTTTATACACAGGGATGTCGGTGAGGTCCAAACTCCCTCTGCCGTGCCTCAAGCCAGAGTCAAACAAGATCATCCAATCAGATTTGTTCATTTCAGTGATGCAGGAGCTCATTGGTCACTCATCATTTACAAACAAAAACTTCGCAGATTAACAGTTTAGTTCTTCCCTCATTGATTCAGCAGAAATCCACCATGTTTTTCAGTCTCCTGTGATATTTTTTTTTCCTCGTAAGCAGCCATATTTGAACGGACCATACCTGTCCCTGATTGGCTAATATACCTGTCAATCACACCATTCTGAACTCGAGGAGATTCACCGATGACCAGACTCACGTGTTCGTAAAGTATTGGAGAAAAGAATAAATCTGGACCCTAGGCAATGATAACATGGTTAAAAGCTCATAAATGTGATTTAACATAATTTCTGCTTTTTAATTATTTCCCCTTTACTTATGTCAGGCTAAACCTCCGGGTAGGTTCTCTTGATGTAGTGCTCTTCATCAGCTTCTCTTCCTGGAGTCATTTTACATCACAAATAAACTGTCATTCACAATCATTATGTAAATACACTGTAGCTCTGAGATATTACTGACAGAAATCCAGTCAGTGCTTTGTATTTAGTCACTTCAATAATTAAAAATGAACTGCAACACAGTTTTGATTTACTAAACCAGATATAATAAATGCTGCGTCTTATACACTTTGGGGTATTTTCAGGATTCATTCAAGTGTCTACCAGAACTAAACCAAAGCTGACAGTGAAGTCTGCTCTAAGTATTGTATCAAAATCCCAGTTTAGGAATATTAACAATACTGTAAAATACAACACATAAATCAAAAGTTGACGTAACTTTTATTAAAATGTTTCTAGATTTGAATATAGTTTTGGGTTAACATTTAATAGACTCTGTGCCTGTATGTCAAAGCTAACACTTTTATTAAAATTGGGAAAACATAAACTGAAACCCCATAAGAATAACTGTTGCCTTTATTTTAATTAATTTGAATTTTAAATGTACAATACTTCATTTATTTGTTATGACTCAAAATTAGCATTAGCATTAGCATCAGCATTGAGACACAAACATCTCTTTCTAAACGCCGAAGTGTCGCCTGGGGAAGTGTTCATTTTACTTGTGTAGTTTTTAAACATACACCCACAGCTCCCTGTCCACTGACTTATTTTTTCCTTTTAGCCTGACTCAGATCAAATTAGAGAGGCAGTAGTGACGCTAACAGTGAGGTTGCCAGGCGCTGTTGTGCACAGTGCCTTTTTTTTGTGTAAAGACGTGCAAGTTTGTCCTATTATAACTGAACATTAAGCCTTACGTGTGGTTGATGCTTTGTTTCCCCGATCAGTGGTATTTTAAAATATCAGTGTGTTTATTTCTCTCTGTCCTGTCTGATTGCAGCCTGGGTTCTACAAGGGTGTAGCGGGCTCCCAGGTGACCCTGTCCAGTCTGGTGAACCAGTCCCGGGCCATGCTGGACGAGCAAGCGCGCCACCTGCTGACGGAGAGCGAGCGCCACACCATGAGCTACTACCTGGAGGAGTACAGGGACGGGCACATCGGGGTGGAGCAGCTGGTGCAGGCTCTGTTCGAGCTGCTCAACACACACGCTAAGGTACAGTACATGATCTAGACCGGGACAAGTCTAAGGTCACACTAGAGCAATGGACGCACAGAACGACTGTATAACATGGTATATATACGGTACATTTGTCCAGTGTGAGCGCAAATGAACCCCGGTCAGGGACTCAAAGTACAATTTTGGACACGTTGGCAAAGTCAAGGTTTGAGTGCGGGACAAGAACCCCTGTAGTTCAGTAAAGACTTTTGTTGTAGCTAAAATGTGGTTTAAAAGTTCTAAAAAGTACACATACAAATGAATGTATCTATTAGGCTATTGAGAATTTTTTTTTTTAAATGCCAGTATGTAACTTTTCCTGGTGGAGGGTCTGGAACAGGCCTGTCTTCATGCAGAAGTTATCGCTTTGCCTTGAATGTTCCACAGTATACCATTAAACTTGTTTATCTGTGAAAATGTGAGGCCATTCACAGTCCAATGCATTTATTTAAAGGTATAATTTAGCAATAAAAACTCCTCTAATTAGACTATTAAATCAATAGACACACACCAGTGGTGGATGCTCTTTGCAAATGTTACACAGTACTTCTATAAACCTTAGAATCCTATCCCCGCACTGTGTACAAACCTCCTCGTCAGAACCTGACTTCAGATCTCAGGAGCTAAGCAGGGCTCTGTACTTGAATAGCTGACCACTGAGAATACCAGGTGCCACAATGTGGAGCCAGTGGTGTTTACTGGAGGGGGCGATGGCACAGATTGGTTCCCCAGGGCAGCTGTGGCTACAGTCGTAACTTACCACCGCCAAGTGTGGAGGGAATGAATACTGAATAATGCACTGTAGAGCACTTTGGGCGTCTCGAAAGCTGCTACATAAATCCAATGCATTTTTTATTAGTGCACAAACATTATTAAAATGCATAAACATAAACCAGAAGAACCTAGAACGATTTGATTGCTGTCCAAATCTCATCCACATCCAAACGTAGAGCTGACACTAGCTGATTTTTGTCCCGTCCCTCCCTCTGCTCTGGTCAGTGCCAGATTTATGCTTGGCTCTCTCTGCTGCTTTTACAGTCTCAGTAAAGAGTCTGGTGCTCTTCACCTTATCCTCCAAAGCTCCATCCATCACCTGCTTTATATGAGGCCTCTGCACACTCTGGACCATCCACACTCCCACTGCCCCTCTGGGCCTGTAAAGAGGACAGCCTCTGATACTTTTAACCATAATGCACCTATTATATATATCATTTATTTATTTGTTTTGTTAATGTATATTTAATGCTTTGAGGCCACAGAACAAGTCTGCCTAAGACAGCCCTATTTATCCAATATGACCAGAGTTCAAATTCAAATACTAATTCTAAAGAAGCAGAAAAAAGATTTTTTTTAATATATATGATATGACTAAAATACATATATAATTATTATGTTATTTATATTTGCAAAAGCTGAAAAAAAATAAATGAAAATATAGCAACATTTTTTGGTGAATAATTCAAAACTATGTATTAATTTGGAGCCTCTGAACATTTCACTTTTGTCACTTGTACCTATTGTCTGTGTGATCCCTCAGTCGTCCAGGTAGCTATTGTTTTAATAGATCACCTTGTCTGCTTTTATTTGCCAAAATCATTATTACTCTATTTTATTGGTCTCTTTTTCTGCAAGTTGCTAAAAATATAGAAGGAAATGGGAGCTCCTGTAGGCCATAAAGGGTTAAGTAATTGTGTTTAGTGACGTTATCTCCGCCTGATCAGACGCTAAGGGTTCATATTATGCTTTTATGAGTTATCAGAGTTATTTTTTTCCCCATTTTTTTTTTGTAAGTCTGCATATCTCACTTTGGCACTTCACAAACCCAAACTTACAGCACTGTTCCACCACTGATGTCATATTGTTGACCATCCCAACACATACCTGGAGTTGTATTTAGCTTCACTAGTTTCTGTAATCATCTATAAAAACTACTTTGCGCCTCAGATAATATGAGATTTGAATTTTCCCAGGATTGTTGCGTCACAGGTAGCGATCCACAGTTACAATAAGTCTTTCCTCATGCTTTTTTAAGGCTAATTAACATGTAATTCTTATACCAGTTGTTTCCAGCAGTGCACATTTTAGGTTATGAAATATAAGTACCGGTTTCTAAAGTACCGGAAAAGACATCTAGCGTAAATTGGGTCCTATAATTTAGAATAATTACTCACAAAGGAAGCACACAAACCTACGATGAACACTGTATTCTGGTGGTAAATTAGCCCCATAAAACTAAAAGTATTGCGATGTCCGTAGACCTGCTGCCCTGTAAAAGTCCAATAGGGGGCCGTTAAATGCAGCTGCCTTCAAGGTCGAGCGGAGTGTGCTGCGTTCAGGGGCGATGAGGAAAATCCAACTCAATCAGGAGGGCTTTAAACGCTTCACTGACACAGAACTGATGTAGCGTTAGCATAATCTACCCCCCAGGACGCAGCGTTCACAGTTACTGGCGAACGGCGTGCTGTGCTTACTGTGTTACTATAATTGGGGGATGTTAAATTGATCATTTTTAGTTGGATCAATGTATAAGTTGAAATGGCAAATTGCGTTTTTTTTTTTTGGTCATAATCATAATTGGTATAACCTTGGTACGTCTGAGTTTCAGCAAAAGAATGGAACCCTGCAGACAATTTCGTAGTTTTCATAAAGTCAAGGACATTATAAAACAGGGTCATTTTGTTTTTATTGCTTGAATAATACAAAGAAAAGATTATAAAAACTTTTTAGGGTTTTTAGAAAGTAATTTTGTAATTTTGTTTTATGAAGGTTGTCTTAAATGTATGTTTAATCCCTCGTGATCGTCCAGGACTGAGCCATAGTAAAAGAAAAATTCAAATCTGTCAACTGGACAAAAAGTTGTAAAAGTGAAGACGTTTTGCGGCTTATATTTTGACAACAAATGCTTAAGCCATATGGTCTGAACACGTTGTAATTAGCCAAACATACAGTGCTTTTTCATTTGGAATTTTAATTATTCAACCCAAACTTCCAGACTCGGAAACTTCTGTACTTTTTTGTATGAACTAGACGTAGTTAAACACTTTTTATTTAGACTTTCCTGGGAGAGAGTCGTGCCTCCTGCTTGTATCTACGGAGATGTTGTTTTTTCTTTGCTTGGGATATTCTACAGTGTGGCATTAAACATACTTCACCACAGAGAGAAGCAGGCAAGACACAAACAGGCCAATCACAGGTCAGATCTGTTGAGAGGCGAGCCAGAACACACATTTTTCAATGCATTTTTGAGCAATAAAAATATCTGTAATATAAGATGGATAACTTTTTTATGTATTTGAGTAAAATGTGTCGCCTCAGTACAAAGACAAGGCAAGTTTATTTGTATAGCATAATTCGTACACAAGGTAATTCAAAGTGCTTTACAGAATAAGAAAGACACTGAAATCACACAAATCAAAACAATACAATTCAAAATTACAAACCTGTATACAGAACTTTAAGCTGAACACGGAACCTTTCTTCGTGAGGGACTTTAACCCTCACCAGGGACTCTAACCCGGTAACAATATTACGCCCTTTAATTACCAGTTGGGGACTCTAACCCCGTAACATTACTTTAACCTTTCTTCGTGAGGGACTTCAACCCTCACCGGGGACTCGAACCCCGTAACAATAATTAACAGTTGGGGCCTCTAACCCCATAACAATAATTACCAATTGGGGCCTCTAACCCCGTAACAATAATTACCAGCTGGGGACTCTAACCTCGTGCTTTTATTATTTTTGAGGGACCCAAAAGTCCCCAGGGAAGCGCTGTAGGCACCCAGCCCTTCCTATGTAGGGACACGTCTGCCCACTACACCAGTCCACGGTGAGTCACAGGACTCAAACCTGTATACAGGACTTTAACCTGTTTTACTATCAGGACTTTAACCTGATACAATACTGTGCATGAGCAGCTCTTGAGGTCAAAATAAGTCAGCTGTGTACTGTCCGCATCTAATCACAATGAGTTTTATTGTCCACGAATCAGGAAGTGTGTGGTTAGCCTGCTAGATGACATCATTGATTATTTTTCCTCCTCTGTCCCCAGTTCTCCCTGCTGTCGGAGGTGCGCACCGTGGTCACCCCTCAGGACTTGGAGCGATTCGACGCCCTGGTTTTGCGGAGGGAGATCCAGGCTCTGAAGGCCAGGCAGGGGCCCGGGGCCGCAGGGCTCCCGGGGGACTCTGGGTCTATGGTGTCGTACCCAGATACCCTCACCTCCTCCTCTGCCAGCTTCATGACCAACACCACGCTCAGCTCTGCACGGGTACGCACCACTACACAGGCTCTCTGTTCAAACGATTGGGATACAGAAGAGGTTTTGTTCATGTTCTAAAATTTGACGAAGAAATATCCAAACTTCTGATCCTCAAATGTTTAACCTCATGATCTGTTTGGGATCATTACCCTTACAATGACATCTTAGGGGTTTAATAATGGAACCACTTTATGAAGCTATTTGGAAAACGTTATTCTATCAGTATAATATGTATATTTACACTGATAGAAAAGACGTTAAAAGTTGTGCCAGTTTAAAGGTGAACTGGAACTTTTCTAGTGGGTATGTCTGCCACCGTCAAGATTCACACACAGCAGAAAAGTTTCATAGTGCATCTTTAAAGTGTAACTAAACATTAAAGAAACTTTTTTGCTGGGGAAGCATATACGTGATAATTAATATTTAGGCAATTTAAAGATCAGACAAAGACGCCATGTAGCTGGAGGGAGAGGTCAGAGTGTGAGTCAGCGACAGAGCTTCATCATGCTAGAAGTCTATCAGATCTTTCACTTTTTAAGGAAATTAAATGTTATTTATAGAGCACATTTAAATACAACTTCAGCTGACCAAAGTGCTTCATGTAAAATGTTAACAAAAAACAAATTCTCTAATACAATACAGTACAATAAAACACCAAGATATCCTGTTTAGCTAGTATTAAATGCCAGGGAGAAGAGGTGGGTTTTCAGTCTAGTCTTAAACTGTGTTAAAGACTGAGAGGATCTGACAGACAGAGGTCGTTCTATAGTCTGGGCGCTGCCACAGAAAAGGCTCTGTCAGCTCTGGTTGGAGTATAGGGCTGCAGTACTGTGCCGATATTTAAACACAATCAATAACAGCACAGACTTTTTATTCTTTTTCTTTTTATTATTGTTATTCCTATGAAATTACTTGATCTTTACCGTTTTTTATCAATTAGTTTTCAAATATGAATGTCTCTAGAGCCTCTATATCTTGAACAGGGGCCCTTCAGCTAGAAATGGCCCTGGTTGGAGTATTAGTATTAACTTGAATTTCTTTGTGTGTGTTTTTTAGTTTTAACTTTTTAAGTAGAGCAAGAGGAGGGTGGAGCGAATGTCTTTTTGTCCTAATGACGTTTGCTACCCAATCTGAATATCAAAAACCTGTAAATAAAAAGAATATAAACCATTATACCTATCCAGATAAGTGACTGTGTAACCCGGTTATACATGTTCATAAGTTCCTGTGTGTGATGGCATGTCGTCTTCTCTACAGGAGAGGCTGCTGTGGCTCGTAGATTTGATGGAGGTAGGACCAGAGTCATGTGACCGCTGGGCTGCAGTGCTGTGCTTTGCCGTGGCTTTTCGAATCAAACTTTACAGACACACTGAGATCTATTATTGATATATTATACCAACCCAGATATGACGACTGTGATGGTTTTGTTTCTGAACTATCGAGAGTGGTTCGATTGGAGTTTTTTTGTTTCACAGTTTACTTTTGAAATGGCTATGAGATACACAGATTCCCAGCACAGAACACGGTGAAAAAACCTTCATACTGCACCTGAACGCACCTTTCTTCTTATAGGGATTATTGCAGGTTACAATACATAATACAACAACTGAAATCAGAGCTGCTAAACTAATAGAGGTCTCAAAACTACAAATAAACTCAAAAAGAATATAAAGCATCACATGACGATATCGAAAAAATATATTTTAAAAGCAGTGGTGGAATGTAACAAAGTAAAAGTACTGCACACACCATTTTAAGTATCTGTATTTTGCTTAAGTGGGTACTTATTTTTACTTCACTACATTTCAGAGCAAATATCTGCATTTTGTAATCCACTACACTTCTGAACTGAACTATTGAAGTGTTTTTTTTATTATTGTCTGAGACCTGAGAGCAAACACAAATATACACATTAAAAAATAGTAAAAGCAGTTGATTCAGTTGTGTCTGTTGAATAACATTTAGCACAAATCTATCAGAATCACTACATTATAAGCCTTATGAGACCTCCAAGAGTAAAACATAAAAGCATTTCGTGCAGATTTTAAGTATGTTTTTAAATGGGTGCTTTAATACTTTTACTTAAGTAGGATTTTTGATACTACTAACTGCGCTTTGACGAGCTTTATTTGACTGGAGCTGAACATTAAGGATGACACCACACTCTACTTCTTTATACAGTCTTTATACAGTCTGTGGTTCCAGAGCTGAGTGTGTGGTGATATGGAGGAGCTCACAGGAGATAGGCGGGGGCCAGATTATGGATAGATTTAAAGGTGCGTAACAGAGTCTTGAACTAAATTTGGATCTGAACCGGAAGCCAGTGGCGCTGCTGGAGGACTGGAGTGACATGGTTGAACGAGGGGATTCGGACAGCTGACTTCTGTAGGAATAGTAAAGTTGTTTTTGCTAGTATATTTTTCTGTTTTCCTCAAACTATGCGAAAAAAGATAAACCTCTCCTCCATTTCAGTAGGTCTCAAACTCAAAGAAAAACCCGATTTGTGCTGTCTTACAGAACTAGTAACAGTTTGAAGTGATCCAAAGTTACTCGTCACTTACCTTATGCATTCAGAGCATGCTAATTATTCACTGCAATGTGTTTATAAGCTCTTAAGACACCAGTGATGGTAAAGCCAGCAAAACCTAGCCTGTTAAAACATGCTTCATGATTATCAGACACTAAAACTCTTGTAATAATTACCGGGAGATGTGAACAGTACACATATTTTGACCTCAGGGGCTGTATACACTATGTCTGTACTGGGGCAAGACACATTTTGCTCAAATACATGGGAAAAAATTGAGTACAGGACCTTCAAATTAAATATACTTCTTTAAAGGGCCCATATTACACTATTATCTGATCTATGTTATAATGTTTCTTCATCAAAAACATACCTGGAGTTGTGTTTTGTTTCATTCACACAAGTTTAATACACAAACCTGCA
This sequence comes from Periophthalmus modestus, assembly GCA_019594935.1. NCBI lineage: Eukaryota > Metazoa > Chordata > Actinopteri > Gobiiformes > Gobiidae > Periophthalmus > Periophthalmus modestus. Next base: position 6,689,299 of record JAIEZT010000054.1, read on the forward strand.
TATCTGAGATCTTCTCTCAGACTGAAAACACTCTGTTCCACCTTGTGATACCTCACTTGAATCATTTGGATGATTTCAGCCCTGGAATTTCCAATCTCTACTGAATAAATGGTCAAAGGTAGCAGTTAACAAAAGAATGTAGGCGAGGATGAGAAAAATAATGTTTGTGTGTTCCAAAGTGTATAAATGCTTAGCAGACAAACTTACAGTGACTCTGTGGGTAAAACTATAGGATGTTACCTTCATAAAGACCCCAAACGTGTGTATTTACTACTGAGGGTTCAATAATGGTTTTCATTTTAATTTGGAAAGGTTAGAACAAAGGCAAATTCACCAAAATGACCTGTATTGTAAGGGGTTAACTTGAAAACCACTACTACATGACATCACAAGGTGGAATGGACCATTTTGAGCTTTGTAGATGTAGATACGGTAATAATGCAGGATTATCCAAACAAAACACAGCTGTAAGTATGTTTTTGAGGTAGTAACAACATTATAACATGGCTTAAAGCTCACAAGAGTCTATTTGTGTAATATAGGTCCTTTAACTTGTACTTTACGCTCTACCTCTGGTTAGCAGCTGCGTACCCCACGGAGACACAAGAACATTTATTCTCTGCATGGCATATTTGATTTAAAAGCTTTCATTTTAAACCCTGACTTTTCAGAAATGACACTCTTTGACATCTTTGGCTCAGATATGGGGTCTGGAAATGTTTTTGTCGCTAAAGTCTCACAAGAATCCGAGCGTCGGAGCAGGTCTGAATGTGTCAGTGGTTGGCGCACTTCCAGAGGACGTGACAGAAATCGTACTTGTCACCGAGACTGCGAGAGACTGAGTGAACAGGAAAACGCCAGTGCAGTTTTTGACAAATTCATGATAGAATTTTTAAAAGAATCAAATTGTATTGTAGACAGTGTTTGAGTGACAGGTGTAACTGGCTTATTGAAGACCACAGCAGTACAGTTGTCAGTGACGTGATGAAGGGAGAGTGTGATAGATTCCAAGATTATGCTAAGGTTAACATTTTAAACGTGTAGCCGGCAAGTTTGGCTAATTACATATTTAGTTAAACCCAAAGAGCTCCTTCGTGTTTTTAAAGCGTGTAACGTCAAATCAGAGTCGTTTATTTCTAGGGAGACCTGGTGGAAATCGATGAAATGTAGATCAGCACCTCTGTTTAAGTGGGATAAAACATGAAAATGTGGGGCCAAACATGCACATTTTTATATATTTTTTTCTTTTTTCGTTATTTCTCACTGCTCCTTTTAACACGACGCCTTAGTAGCTGCATTTTTGGCCAATATTTTTGCTCAAATCCAGGGAGAAAAGCAATAAAGACTATCCCTAAGTATAACATTGGACTGGACAGCGGCCGTTTGTGCAGTTTGGGGGTCTGTGCTTTGTCACAGTAAAGCGAATTCTGCTGTGGGTAAATGCATCATGGGAACTTTTCTGAGCGTCGGGATCACTTCTGAATAAACAGGAGTAGACAGAACCGAGCAGCCGGCGATGGCAGAAAGAGAGAGGAGGCACGAGTCGGCCGCAGACAGCCGCTCCTCACAGAGACAGAGAGCAGAGGTGAACTTATACGGCTGTGTACGCTCTCTCTCAGGCGGCCTCACTGCTCTGATGACCGTGCTCCTTTCTCGTGTCTCTCCCATTTCGCATCATAGCCTGCTATACAACTATACTGCACTATATAACACAAGCCCCGACACTGCAGCAGACACTAAACGAGTCTAAGTGGTGAGAGGAGAGTGGCTGCCGCAGAGCGCTCTATATGTCTGCTGATGTAAAAGATTTTTGCTGCTGATTTGATTTTCAGTTTGAATTTGAGTTGAAAATGCCGCATAGTCCATTATTCTAAAACGACTTAATAAAAGAAACAAGTTCGCAGGCTTCCTCATTAGAAAAGTCACCACGGCACCTCTAGGACAGCTGTAGATGGCAAGCAGCACGTTTCTTTTCATTCAGGGCTGCTGAATCCTGCACGTGTCACTGATTAAGAAAATCAAACTGGAGAATAAAAGTAAGTACAGAGCAGTGGGCGTGTACCAGCGGCATCGAAAACGGGAGTTCATCTGCAATATGGAGCCTCGAAAATAAGTGATTAAAGATTGCTCAAACATGCACGAATCGCTCCAAATACAACTTCTGCTGAGTCGATACAAAGTCGATACAGTACTCTAACTTTTGTACTTTACTTTCCACCTCCTTTTTAATAGTTTTATGCCCCATGGAGACACAGGGACATTTATTCTCTGCACGGCACATTTAATTTTAAAGCTTTCATTTTAAGCCCTGACTTTGGAGTAATATTGACGCTCTTTGACATCTTTGGCTCGGATATGGGGACTGGAAATGTTTTTGTCACTAAAGTCTCTAAAATTCGAGTCAGGCCTATCATCAGTGACGCGTGTGAAACAAAGTAGCTCATTGGTCACTAGGCCTGTAAAGTTAAAAAAGGGGCGTGGTCAAAGCTCCCAAAACTATGTGTCTGACCCAAACTGCACTCACAAGACTACACCTGCAGGGGGAGTTCATGCAAAAACAACTATTTACGCAGAAAAAAGTACTAGGAAACAATGTATTTATATAAAAAAATAATTCAACTTGTGATTTATGAGTTTAAAAGTCCTATGTTTTGCTAAATTGACTTGTGTTATAATGTTAGCTTGTCAAAAATACCTGTAGTTGTGTCGTTCATTCACACGTTTGAACAACCCTTTATTTTTAGTCTGTCTACATCTCCAAAGCTCAAAATGCTCTGATCAACCTTGTGATGTCATGATGTAGTTTTTAAGGTAGCAGGAACCTTTGACCTTCAGTAGAGATTGGCAATTAAAGGGCTGAAATCACCCAAATGATTCTAGTGAAGGTGAATGGAGTTTAAAAACACAGTGGAGCACTTCCTGTATTATCTCATGACATCACAAGGTGGAAGGGTGTGTTTTCAGTTTGAGAGTAGAGCACAGCGTAAACATAGATCAGAAAATTGTGTAATATGGAGCCTTTAATCTGCCTTTTTTTTTACACATGAACACCAAAAAATACCAAATCTTCAGCTAAATCACTCACTACTGTTGTCTCATCTAATCTAAATAAAATGATCAGTCAACAAATACGAATTTTGGGCGATCAAGACTCCAAAAACCCCATTGGTCACCCATCTTTCTGAACAAAATGATTTTTTTGTTTCTGCCTCACCTCAGATTCACAGGGTTTCAGTCTCTGTTTGTTCTTAGTGTCTTTTAGCCGCACACTGCTGCTGTTCTGTTTCCTCTGATAACAAAGCATTAAGCCAAACACAGAGCAGTGTGTTCCTTAATCTCCTCTGATTTTATCCAGTCCATTTCAAACTCTTATCTGTCTTTGTTTTGTTTCAGTTTCAGACTGCTGTCTCCAATCCGAAACAGTGGCTCCTTATAGATGTGTTTAGAATGCCTTTGGTCCTGCTCTCGTCATGGTCTAATACTTGTATATTTTGTCATTTTAACAGTTCCCCGTGTGTGAAGTACGTAGCTCTTACCTGTTCTATCATTCTGATTGGTTGGCTGGCGCTAACCCCGCCCCCTTAGCTGTGAACGTGCACCTCTTCATTCAGAAAATCTGTGGTTGACAGAGCGAGTTGTGAACCCGCTTCATAGTGACGTTTATCCAGATACGCTTTTGTCTGGGTTAATCTATACAGGTAGGAGAAATGTATCCAGAATAAGTTCAGCCAGCTTTGTAGTTCAAATGTGAGGGGGTCCAATAATTGCTCCCTTTAGTCCTGGTTTACCTTGGGTTTAGACCTGGTTTATCACTATTTAGCTCTTGTTTAGTCCTGGTTTAGCTCTGGTTTAGTCCTGGTTTAGCCCTGGTTTGTTTAGTAGTTGGTTTAGCTCTGTTTTAGTAATTGGTTTAGTTAAAATTTAGCCCAGGTGTAGCCCTGGTTTAGTCCTAGTTTAGTCCTGTTTAGCTCTGGTTTAGCTCCCGCCCAGGTTTAGCTCTGCTTTAGCCCTGGTTTAGTCCTGGTTTAGTCCTGGTTTTTAGCTCTGGTTTAGCTTTGGTTTAATCTGGTTTAGTTTTTAGCCTGGTTTAGTCCTGGTTTAGCTCTGGTTTAGCTCTGGTTTAGTTGGTTTAGCCCTGTTTAGCTCCTGGTTTAGCTCCTGTTTAGCCCTGGTTTAGTCCTGGTTTAGTCCTGGTTTAGTCCTGGTTTAGTTTAGTCTTGTTTAGTCCTGGTTTAGCCCTGTTTTAGTCCTGGTTTAGCACTAGTTTAGTCTTGGTTAGCCCTGGTTTTGCCCAGGTTTAGCCCTGGTTTAGTCCTGGTTTAGTCCTGTTTTAGCCCTGGTTTTGCCCAGGTTTAGCCTTACTTGGCTCCATTTAGCTCTGGTTTCTGGTTCAGTGTTTACTTCTTTTTTCTTTAGCCCTGGTATCTGACATCGTCTCAGTTACTCCATTAGTCTGGTTTAACTTTGCTTCAACTTTTAGAATATATAAAGCCATGAGTAAAAAACATTATCTTGGTTCTTAATCTAATGACCCCTTTAATTACTGAGCGCCCTATATCTGGACAGAACCTGCACAACAACAGCGTTTGATCAGCGAGATGACTCTAAATTACCTCTAATTAAATTTTAATTATTCCCCTCATTAAGCGGATTACCTCCGGTCTGGTTTATCAGACGGGATCAGCTGTAGATATATTGTAGATATATTGGGGGCGCGGATGGTGATTGGCGGCCATGATGGACACTTCTGGATTGTTGAGTCACATGTTTATGTAACAACACGTCCTGGTGATGGACAGCTGCAGAGATAGGAGGAAGAGGTCTCACTCCCACGCACTAGCATTGGTGGAAGCTGTGGGTGTAATTCAATGCATGTTTAAAGGAGACGTATTAGGCTCTATTTCTGGTATTTAGTGATAAACTTACGTAGATAGCGCTCAGCTCCAGTCAAATGAAGCTCATTGAGGCTAGCGGATATAGCGGCGAATTTGGAGCTGAGTTCCATATTAGGACTTCCGACCACGAGTATCATAGCAACCAAAGAGTCAATCCAGAGTGAAGCTGTTGAAAATGACGCCCTTTTCACCCACACCGCTGGTTTAGCACGGAGTGGGCACCGAAACACTGTCAAACCTGCTGCTAACGCTAGCAGCTGTGACCTCAGGGAAAGAAGGCGCCTGATTTGTCTTTTATTAATGTTAATATCTTGATTCACGGACAAAGTAGCAGAATAAAAACGCCAGGAGCATGTAGAGCAGGTTAATATAAACATTTTAAGACCAAAATGGCGAGGCTCACTGCGGCAGTTAGAGATTCGTGACAGTTTTTCAATGTAAAGTGAATTGGAGCCAGAGTCGATGGAGCCGGAAGTGCACCCATGCTCACTTCCTATTTGGAGCTAGTGGGTTAGCTAGCGGGTTAGTTATGATGTATACATTTATGAAGTAAGACATATGGAATTACACAATGAAAAAAAAAGAGAAATAACGCTACTATTTTATATAAATATTTTATTGTCAAATCCTCAGTAACAGCAACCTTTTGTTTTTTTTTTTTTTTTTTTTTTTTTTTACTTTTTTTCTACATAATTTAATATATTTGATGTCTTCCCTATGTATGTCAAATATAGAAAGTATTAAACACACAAAAAAACATTGAATGAGTGTCCAAACTTTTTCTGGTAGTGTATGTTATAATGTTGTTCTTCATAGTGGCAGTTTACTTACTAGGGATTCAGAATACACTCTCTCCAACACTTTACAAAGATGTGAGGTGAGTCTTTGAATGTCTTGAGTTCAGATGGGTGTGATTGACAGGTGGATTAGCCAATCAGGGACACGCATGGTCCATCTGTGTCAAAACAAATATGTCTGCTTACAAGGAAAAAAATTAATCTGATCCTTAGTCACTGAAATGAACTAATTGGACGGTCATGTTTGATCCTGGCTCGAGGAGCAACAGATCGACATAATCAATAATTTTACCATAGCAGAAGCAGCAGGTTTTGTGTTTTAAAAAATGTGAACGCTGGACTGTTGAGGGCAGAGTTGTGTTTTAGTTTTTATTTTTCCCCAAGTGATGCAGAAAAAAAGGGAGCTACTGTCTGCTTGAATGCTCATGTGTGTTAGCCTTTATAATCCAGAAAAGTAGGTACGCAACATTTTAAACTATTTACGACTTAAGTTTGAACTGTGACAATGCAACGTTGATCTCTCTTATGATGACTAGATTTTGCTGTATATTGTGCACCAAACTATACGTGTTATCTGACTGCGAACAAAGTGACATCCTGCCGACACTCCAGCCATGCCTTGCGAACTCTAATGGAAATCAGTTATGGGAATGAAAAAAAAGTTTAGCAAATCCAACTTGAATGTCTCAAACGAATATGCAGTCTGCTGAATCCAGAGGTTTGATCAGTTTCTCATCACAGAAGAGTCTCCGTGCGTGACCATGTTGTTTATCTGTCTGAATACTGAGGCTGAGTGCGCAGATAAGCTACTGAAAAGCCTCCATAGCTTCACATGAGAGACAGGGGACGTTGTGTCTGATCAAAGCGGTTTGTGTTTCCGACGCTTAAAAGGCGCATATTACGGTGCTTTCTAATCTGTTATAATGTGGTTTCCTCGTCACAGTAGTGTGGTAGGAGCAGTGTGGTAGGAGCAGCACCTCAGGAGCAGCGTGGTAGGAGCAGCCTGGCAGGAGCAGCACCTCAGGAGCAGCGTGGTAGGAGCAGTGTGGTAGGAGCAGCACCTTAGGAGCAGCGTGGTAGGAGCAGCACCTCAGGAGCAGCATTGTAGGAGCAGCCTGGTAGGAGCAGCACCTCAGGAGCAGTGTGGTAGGAGCAGCCTGGCAGGAGCAGCGTGGTAGGAGCAGCCTGGCAGGAGCGGCCTGGCAGGAGCGGCCTGGCAGGAGCGGCCTGGCAGGAGCGGCCTGGCAGGAGCGGCCTGGCAGGAGCGGCCTGGCAGGAGCGGCCTGGCAGGAGCGGCCTGGCAGGAGCGGCGTGGCAGGAGCGGCGTGGCAGGAGCGGCGTGGCAGGAGCGGCGTGGCAGGAGCGGCGTGGCAGGAGCGGCGTGGCAGGAGCGGCGTGGCAAGAGCGGCGTGGCAAGAGCGGCATTGTAATAGTATAAAAGATGAATAATGGTAAAGGGTTATAAAGATTGAAGATTCATTTTATCGTCATTTTTATGCAAACATAAAGGGTAGTCACCTGGGTAATGATAATTGAACTGCATTAGCCGTGCCCTAAGGGAGGATAACTGAAACTTGCCTTGCCCTTGTTTAAATGATAGATTAATTTAATATTGGCTATATATAACAAACCAAAAACGTGAGGGAGAGTCTGTCAGAACAATGTGATAGAACTACGAATGAGGTAGATCAAATTTGCATCTCATTTTTCAGTTTACTCCAGTCTAATTTCAGGTTAATGCCACACACACTGTCTGCTCTTCGACGCCCCCTTCGGCCTTTGCTCTGCGCTGCTCTGACAGTTCATTGATTGACAGGGCTGTATTGGCCTGCCTTGTGTTTGAGTGGGTTCCCATTGGTCACACATGGCGGAAAAATGTTAACAGCTCTGACCTTTGACCTCTCCAGACGTGCAGCGGCCCAGAGTGACATTTGTACATCTGTTACAGTCATGGAGGATTACTGCTGATGTGTGTGTCAATAGAAACGGCTTACAGCGGTGCAGTTTTTGTTTATTTGCAATATGTCATTCTGTATGTCATGAAAGGTCCTATTTATGTCATATCTTTGAGCTTTAAAGGTTCTGTATTACACAAAATTGCTGTAGGTGGCAATAACATGTTCAAACACTACACAAATAAATGAATACGTCATCGGAGGACACTGCTGTGTTTAGAAAAAGTGATATTTGTGTCTCGATGCTAATGCAGTAAATATCAAAATAACTCCGCAAACTGAAGTAATCTACATTTAAAAACAATCAGGGAAGTCTTTACTTTAATTAGCTTAAATTTTTAATAGGGTGTTGGCTTTAGCTTTGAGACACAGTGCACAGAGACTATTTGCAACAAGCAAATACAGCTAACTTTACATTGGCATATCGTGTACTGTAGTAGTTTATCAAAATCAGGTTGGAACATGTGGTGTGGAAAGTGTGTGCAGTGTCTGAAGCATGTGGTTGAGCTATACCTGCTGTGAACATTATCATCATTATTATTTTAAATGATTGTTTTGACTTTTCTTGCTTTCTTTTGCAGAATGACAGCGCAGTAGAGAACAATGAGGACTGTCCCCCTGAAGCTCTCAACACACTGCTGGCCGATATCTCTCTGGTGAGCACGGGGCTGGAGGGACTTCTGGAGATCGTTCGGGTTTTTTTTTTTTCTATTCTAATGAAATATAACCCTTGAACACACAAAACCAGGAACAAGTATCCAGCTAGGGACTTGCCTGAGGTACAGGACTGACTGCGCTAATAGATAATGTTGAAGGTCCAATGGTTTTATCTTGGGGTTCACCATTAAAAAAAATATATATGTTACTTGATCCACTCAGACACTGATCATCCCATCCTTCTGTCTGTTGTTTTGAGTTTTATTTAAGTTGGCATCACTGTCCGTCCATGTTTCAGTTTGGTTTTGTAGGAGATACAGGAGACAGTGGATCCCGAGCCTCGAGATCTCTCAGCAAACTCAGGAGAAGGAGAAGACGGCTCTGGTTCTGTCCCGGCTGCTGTCTCGTATAGAAAATGTACTCCTGCTGATGTATAATTTACACATTGCACAGTTTTTTATTATGCAGAACATTTTGGAGTTTTTTTTACCAAGTGATAATGTTGTATTCTCACTAATACCTGGGGCAAGAGATTGTTTGTATAGAGCCTGCTAATACTGATACATTTCTACTGACTCTACTCTACTTATAACAAGGTAGAAAGCATAAAATATCAAGCCACTGTTTAGCCCCTTTAAAGGAACTGTATGTACGATTTTGAATTTATATCCACAAACATGATCTAACCCCAGATACATGTTCAAATCAAATGTATGTTTTTACTGATAATACTAAAAAAAAAAAAAAAAAGCATTGGGCATGATGGACAAGTTTATGTTATAATTTGGTGTTGGTTCTCAGGTCTCTCATTTGGGTTGCCAGTTTCAACGCCTGACAGCAGCAGTTATGGAGAGAGGGGGAAAAGTTTTCAGTAGAAAATGAATTGGAGTTGATGGAGCCGGAGGTGCGCACATGCTCACTTCCTATTTGTAATGTGGCATTTAGTAGGTGAGCTCTATGCATTTATATATATAGTCTATGCACATGAGGCCAAACTTGTATGTGGTTAAGGCTCTGGCAACCCAGGTTAAGTCTTGATTATTGCACCTTTTTAAAACCTGTAAGAGCATAGGCTACATACAGTTCCTTTAACACTGCAGACAGTGGGTCATGGGTCAGTAGAATTGTTCTTAATTTATGCATTATTTATTCCTCTGGTTTGGAGAGTTTGACGTTGTTCCTGCCTTTTGACGTTTCATTTCCAGATCCTGATCCCAGTGTCCCTTTCACGTCCCTCTCTCTGATTATGATCCATGTTGATTAACAAACCTCACATGTGTCTGATCCAGGACGACGTACAATGCGAGTCCCCCCCTGCCTTCCGCCCACCGCCCCCCCCAGGCAACCAGCCCCGCGCAGGCAGCCACCGGGACCCTGTCATCAAGTCCAACTCCTCCCAGTCCTCTCACTCTGGACTCTACTTCACCGCCCCGGCATCCGACAACCACACCCAGCAGGAGAGGGGACAACCGCACCCTGCCGCCGCCCCGTCCCGAGAGTACGCTGCCATCCGTAGACGAGACACCACGAGGAGGGACGCCAGCACCAAGAGGGAGCCCATGGCCAACGCCCACCTCTCCACGGTGGCCCAGCACGACATCGGGCCCTTCCCCAGAGTGCAGTCCCCGACTAGAGGTGCGAAAGCAGGCGTCCAGAGCCCCCCTCCGCCCCCTCCTCCTCTGCCTGCACCTCCCCCGCCCCCCCCGCCTGCCTCGATGCCCTCCCAGCCCCCGTCCAAAGCGTCCAAAATGTCCAAAGTGTCCCAGAGCAGTGTCTCCAAGCAGAAGTTTGTGGCGGTGGAGGTGCACCAGTCCAACACAGAGCCCGACGTGAATGAAGTCCGGCCGCTGCCACAGGCCCGAGGTGAGGAAATAAGCCAAAGCGTTTATCAAAGTGTCCTAATCAAAGATAGGGCGTGATCTAATTAAAGTGAATTCTGGTGTGTTTCCTGCTGAGTAAGCTTCATTTATGGAGATATGAAAGCCTGAGCGCTTAAATGGCCCAGAATACGTTATTTTCCTGTCTGTTGTAATGTTGTTTCCTCATCAAAAACATGCCCGGAGTTGTGTTTTGCTTCATTTACACAATTTTAATACACAAACCCTGCATATCTAGACAGAACTCAAATAGAAAACACTCCATTTTGTGATACATACAGGAAGTGCTCCAGTGTTTTTTTTTAAACTCCACACACCTTCACTAGAACCATTTAGATCATCAGCACTGGAATTTCCCATCTCTGCTAAGCAAAAGTTAAAAGGTAGCTGTTGAACTTGAACTCGAAAACTACCACCTCATGACATCATAAGGTGGAACAGAGCATTTTGAGTTTTGGAGACGTAGACAACCTAATAATGTAGGGTGCCTCAGACGTGTGTGAATGAACAAAATACAACTCTAGGTATGTTTTTTATGAAGTAACAACATTCTAACATGGCTTAAAGCTCACAAGAGTCAATTTAGCGCAATTTAGGACCTTTGACATAAAAACATGAAAATTAATGTATACCTAATAAGACCATTTTAGATAAATTAAGATTACAGACGACAGGCAGTTTAGAATAATCTATTTGACGTGCTGCTAAATATATCAAATTTGCACGTCAGTTTGTTATTTACCTGTCTTTTTAATACATTTCCTGAGTCCTTCCTGTTCAGTCAATGTCGCCGCTCCAAACTTCAAATTTGAGTTAATGTTTATATAAAAATTTGCTGCTGTTTCTTCTTGCACACACTGCCCTCTCCTGGCGAGTGGTGGTAATGCGCTCTCAGTCAGTTCAGCTCATTTGACAAATTTGAACAGATATTAGACCGATGATGGCACAGGCAGTGGTGCAGATTTTCTCCTGAAGCCTTCCAGACCCATAAGTGTGAACACGCCCATAATCAACATACAAGTTTATTATAAAATGTAAAGGTAATAAATGAACGCCTGGCTACAGTGGAATGGCATTACAGAGATTTTGATTATCCTAAATATAAAATGAGCCTGTGTTTAGAATAGCAGCGCACACAGTCTGTTCCATTCATTTTACTGACGCAACAGAAAGTGCGTTACATTAATCCATAGTTTAAAAGTCAGTATCTGATTGACAGCTACATTTAAAGGTCCTTTATTATGCAAAATTGACTCTTGTGAGCTTCAAACCATGTTATAATGTTGTTACCTCATCAAAAACAAACCTGTAGTTGTGTTTGAGTAATCCTTTAATTATTTGTCTGTCTACATCTCCAAAGCTCTACCTGTTCCACCTCGTGATGTCATGAAGTGGTAGTTTTCAAGTTACCTTTTACCTTTTGTTCAGAAGAGATTGGAAATTCTAGGGTTGAAATCATCCAGATGGTTCTAGTGAAGGTGTGTGGAGTTTAAAAACACGGTGGAGCACTTCCTGTATCACCACATGAGAGAAGAACTCGAGGAAACCACATTATAACATAGATCAGAAATAGCGTAAAATGGGCCTTTTAAATTCACTAATTCGAGGAGAACATGTGGTGCTCGATGAACCAAAAGAAAAATGTCATTGTCAAAAGTCTCGTGGCACGCTGTATTTTTAGTGTCACTGGTCACATATAACGTTTTTAGACATGTTAATTACAGCGGTGTTAGCTTTCATACTCGTGTTTGTGCTGATCGCCGCCTCTAAGCACTTTTATACAGTTTGATGTTTTCTACCGAGGCTCTGGTGTTACGACTGTCAGTCACCAAAACAGCCCTGTATAATTTGTGATGTTTGGAGGCTAACGCTATGTCCCATATAGAAATTAATTGGGATTAATGTATGGAACAGTACCAGCCTACAGAATGTGGGTGGATAGGTCTATATAGTTTCCTATCTTTATACTAAAAAAAAAAAATACATCAGATTTGTATAGCGCAATGAGTCTGAGTTCCTGTGCTGATGGAGGAGGTCGGTGAGTCGGGGAGGGGATGTTGTATTATATGGGGAAGCCTGTAGATGATGAAGAGGACGGGGACGAGAACAGAACCTTGGAGAGCACCGGTGGGGATGGGGGAGGTGTGCGATTTGGAGTTACTCATGGAGATGTAGTGGTGACAGTCAGAGAGGTAGGAGGAGAACCAGGAGAGTGTAGTGTTGGAGATGCCAGAGGACTATAGACTCTTGAGGAGCCCGGTGTGGATGATGGTCTCACCTCAACCATATTGTTACATCTTAAGTAAAGTGTGTTGCTCATCAGCACATCAGTAGTATGTGAATCATGCGTTCTCCTCTTCTTGGTTTCTAAGAGAGAATTTGGCACTTTATTTTAGTTTAACCTATTTAACTCTTTTCAAAATGTTGATAATGTCTCCTGTCACTGTAGCCACACTTAAGACTCATCTTAAATGTATTTATATCAAACTTTGACAATTTCATAAAGTTTCTTCTTATTCTTAGAAATAGAAACAAAAACGATCGTACTTGACCATAATCACTAAAGTTTTACTGAAGTCAGACTTGACTCAGTTCTGTTGTTTTCTCATCTTTATTAACAGTTTAAATACATAATTTTAACAGACTTTGAGCAAGTATTTATCAGTAAATTTATATTCCAAGAATAAATTTGATCAAACAAATCTCAAAAATTTGATTGGTCGTAAGTATGATTACCAACAATAACCAAAATATTGTGATGTCGCATCGTCAAAATTCTCACAATAATATCGTGGCCATCACAGTCCAAATACAAATGCTTTGCTTAAATTCACTGTTATGTTATAACAGCACTTTTAAACCTTAATTATTTGGATTATGACAGAAAAATAGCATATTCACAGTTCACAAAACATCACAATAAATATCGCATCACGACATGCATATCTGGAAAATACTTATATACTTATTATAAAATACTTGATGTGGATATTGTTATGTCCCTGATTCTAAACATTCGGCATCAGCTTTGGAAAAAAACACACCACATATCAGTTGATCTGTAATTCATGGGTTTAACTTCCTGTTATTATCGGGACCTTTTTGTGTTAACATCTATGACGTTAACTGTCCTCAAAGAGTAAATAAAAATATAATAATATTAATAGTCATAATAATGATAACTGGATAAGTTCCAAATGGGGCTTTGGCAGCGCCTCATAAATCAAAGCTCATTTAGCTTTGGTCCCTGTCCAGAGTCACCAGACACAGCCCGAGCTCCTCTGCTGCACATCTGCTGCTCTGGCTCCTGTCACTGGTCGTTTAGCACAGACACAGAGTTGGACTAGTGCACAAGTTTGCACTGGGCAGCAAGTCATAAAAAAGAGAATATGTTTTTAAAAAAATGAAAGAAATCTAGTTTTATCCAAGTTGAAAATGAAAAGTGTATAAAAAATACATATATATATTTTGCATTTGTTTAAAAAAAAAAAAAAAAGTCCAGAGTGAAAACTGTATTTTTTAAATGGAGGGATATTAGTCTGGTCCTCTCTTCCTCTACTGGACCTCAAGCCAGGCTCAAACATGACCGTCCAATCAGATTATTTTTTCTTTCAGTGACACATGAAACGAAGCAGGTCATTGGTCACTTATCATTTGCAACAAACACGTTTCCTCTCAGATTAACAGGGCTCAGTGCTTCACTCGGTGATTCTGCACAAATCCACCATGTTTTTCAGTCCCTTGTGATATTATTTCCTTTCTTTTTCCTCATAAGCAGCTATATTTGTTTTGATAAGGACCGACCGTGCATGTCCGTGATTGTTTATGCAAAAAAAATATATATATATCCACAAAACCTCATCCCTCTTTTTCTAATCTTCAGTGGTATTTATTGACATTCACACTACATCTGCTCAGATTCCCATCGCTCTAATTCGTTTACCAAACGCTCCCATGGTTCAGCCAATAACGTGTTCTGCATATATATCTGCAGTACAGCTATAATGATTCATATTTGACCATGTTATGTGCATAATCCTCCCCAATACGACGTCATGTGAGCGCCTAAACGACAAATTAGAGTCATGTTAATTTGTTTTGAAATGAGCGAAGGATCCCTGAGGTTTTGGAGCGTTTGTTTGTAGAGGCGGGTTGTTTCCAGAATTTAAAGGAGGAGTAATTAGGTCAAAGAATGTTGTCAAATATTAAGCAGGGTTACTTGCTAAAGGGCACACAACAAGGACTGATTTGGCTTCCTATGTGGGTTTAATTGAGTGATGAGTGCTTGTTTGAAAGTCTATGGGATACTCGCAAATATAAGAACAAGAATGACAGAAAGGAAGTGAATGTTCTCCCAGTTAGACGTGGCAATCACTCAAAAGTCCCGGGTATGTCCCTCGTAGTCCCTGTCTGGGTGGGCTGTGATACTAAAAACGAATGGCAGAAACTCCTGGTTTTGCGAGATATAGATTTTTTTCCAATATATCGACATTACTCTCCCATTAGTAGCAATAACTGAACATAGTAGTGATGTGACATTCGTGAAGTCGGCTCTTTTGAACGGGTCCTTTATGTGGTAACGGTTGGATCCGGATCATGTTTTTTACAAGAACCGAATCTTTTCTTTCCAAATTTGATGCATTTTTTACTGATTCACTTTGAACCAACACAAGAATCAGCACAGAAGCAGATCAGCACAGAGATCTGCATCATAAGTTATTTTTTTATTATTTACTTAGTGCAACATTTTACTTAGATTCTCCATCATTTCAAAGGGTAAAACACTCCCACTCTCAGTTTGAACCATTTTAAACACATCTGAGCCTCATTTTGGTGATTAGTTTGTAGTTAATGAGTCCTCACATTGGCTTCTGTCATATAAATAAATAGTAAAAGAGCCAGCGTTTAGATCGGCTCTTTGACATGAACAGATCCAAAAGATGTGGAGCGAAAGTCCTGTCACTAGAACATAGGTCACTATACACAAACAGGAAGTGCATCCTGTGTAAAAAGCTGTAAAATCACCTTACCACTGGTTAGCTGTGACCCTGAGAAATAAATGAGCGGCCCGCCATTTATGTTTGTGCCCTCATAAATAATACAACTGAAAATAAATAGGCGCCGCATCAATACTTGAATGTCCTTGAAAAGAGACAGATCTGGATGATGTCTGTGTCCTAAATCAAAAGACTCTGACTTGTGTCCCTCCTCCCTCCAGGTGGCGCTCTGTCCCAGCTGTCCGACAGTGGACAGACCCTGAGCGAGGACAGCGGAGTGGACATCGCGGACTCCGGACATCCTCGTCACCATGGCGACCGGCATCAGGGGGGAGGGGGGGACAGCCGCTCCAAACCGGTGAGGGGGGGAGGGGGGCTGGGGAAGTGGTCTGGACCCAATAGATTTTCATGCAAGATTAGTAAAAAAAAACTGACAGAGAGGTAAATTTTGTCTGTCTAGCCCCTATTTTTGGTTAGTTGTGCCTCCCGGTTTGATCCAGTGTTAGTCCAGTGTTAATGTTTCACATGTGACCTCCTTCAGTCATTGGTTTTCATAACTCTTGGTCATGTCAGGTTCCATATTAGCTTTTATTTGCATTGCACCTTAATATGTGTCCATATCTGGGGGTCCTGACCACTTCGAAACCAGCTCAAAAGTCCAGTGTATTTTGGTTAGATTGTAGGACGCTGCAGTGTTTTTCTAACCATATATTTCTTCCATATTGTTCTTAACCCTAACTCTGCCTCTCTCCTCCTCCTCCTCCTCCTTCCCTTTTAGCCTTTGTGTTTCTCATCTTTGTGTCTTCACCTGTCACACAGCCCATTATCCCATCGCCGCCGCAACCACACACAAGCCCCATTTTCTTGAGCTATGATTAAATGAAGATGGTAAATGGAGAAATGGACACGGATGTTTTTTTGATGGCTCCAAGTGTCAAATCGTGTCACATTTCGGGTCCTCTGTACCGCTCAAAACAAACACAGGAGTTACTCGCAAAATGGCTTCCAATTATATTCCAAAGTCAAGTTGAGAGAAAGTGTTTTTCGGAGTGGAGAAGTTTATAAAAATGTCATGTTATTTTTGCAGACTTTTAGGTCACTTTTCAGGCACGATTTCAGAACTCGGAATATATTTATAAATGTTGTATTTGGTACGATCCATAGACTGTACATATAAGTGCTAACGAAAGCTAACGTGCTAACTGCTGCTTTCCAAATAGGAAGCAAATAGGAATGGGCGTGCTTCCAGCTCCATCAACTCGGCTCCAGCTCACCTTTCAGAGAGAGGGGTGACAATTTCTCAATGTAGCTGCTGTAGTGAGCCTTTTTATTTTGGTCTTTACTGTTTCGTATTAACCCTCTACATGATTCTGGTATTTTTATTTCGCTATTTTGTCCATAAATCAAGAATTCGGCGCTAGCCTTGACGAGCTTCATTTGTCGGGACTTCATTTGACGCTATGGGTGATGTCACACTCACTCCACTTTTGTTTTACAGTCTAGTCTTGTTCTACAATCATATAAAATCCACACTAGAAGTACGCACTTTGTAACCCACTCCCCAGACGCTTCTTTCTGTTGTAAGTCTTTAAAGGTCCCATATTATGCAAAATGGAGTCTTGTTAGGTTGAAGCCATGTTATAATGCTGTTACCTTCTCAAAAACATACCAGAGATGGATGAGTAAGCCTTTATTATTAGTCTGTCTACATATCCAAAGCTCAAAATGCTCTGTCCCACCTTGTGATGTCATGTAGTGGTAGTTTTTTGAAAAATATTTTTATATAGCACTTTTATATAGCGCGGAGCTGGAATCGCACCGCCGACCTGTGGGTCAGTGGATCTGATCGCTCTACCGAGGGCATTTATGTCGAGAGCGAGATTCGAGCCGCCAACCTTCGGATCAGTGGACACTCAAGCAGCTGAGCCACTGTCGCCGTTTTGTTTAACAGCTCCTTTTACCTTTAGTTCAGTAGAGATTGGAAATTACAGAACTGAAATCATCCAAATGATTCTAGTGAAGGTGTGTGGAGTTTAAAAACACTGTTGAGCACTTCCTGTTTTACCACATGACATCACAAGGTGGAACAGCGTGTTTGATTGAAGAACTTAGCCTAAATATGCAGGGTTTGTGAATGAGTATGTTTGTGACGAGGAAACAACATTTTAACATCAATCAGAAAATACAGTAATATGGGCACTTTAATAAGATTGTGGAGTTTTGTTAAGTTTCAGTTTACTGGTCTTTCTTATTATGAGTTACTGGAAAAAAATCCAACATGGCAACCGTACATCATGCCTGAAATCCGAGTAGTCCAAGTGGATGGTACAAGTATAGCTGTATCACACCCTGTCTAAGAAGAGGAGCTGAAAAGAGGAGGAGAAAGACGGTGCATTTATGGTGCGTTCACACCGCGGCGTCAAAAACGCGCTGGCCGCTTCTATTTTGACGCGTGTCCATTTGAGGGCAGACGCTTTGGAAGCGCGTCCAAGACGCGCGTCCTGAGAGCGCGTCCAGAGCGCGTCCAGAGCGTTGAGTGTTTTCCTGCTCCTTTTGTGCACAGTGACAGACCATGTTGAGAGAATAGCTTTGGTGTATTTACTAAACAAAAGTCATCAACGGAGGGGATCCGCTCGGCGGCGGCGTGTCTGGGTTCACGACATAATTCAGAGGTGTTCGGAGTTTGGCGACTTTCATCACTTGCTCCAGGAGCTCCGTCTGGATGATCAGCGCTTCCAGCGGTATTTCCGTGTGACCCAGGCCCAGTTCGATGACCTGCTGTCCCGCATTGGTGCGGATAACGTCCCTGTCCCCTGTCCCAGTCACTGTTTGTGTTTGTGACTCCAGCGCTTCCGAATGACGTCGCTGTGTCACTGGAGCGTGGTCTCTGATTGGATGACACGCGCATCGACCGCCTCAAAAGTTCAACCAAGTTGAACTTTCGAGGCGTTCGACGCTTGTACGCTTGGGCGTCTGAACGCGTAGACGCGTGGAAGCTCAAAACGCGCCGCAAAAACGCTGCGTCACCAAGACGCGCGTCCACCATAGACTTTGAATGGGAGCTTGACGCATCTGACGCCGCGGTGTGAACGCAGCATTATAGTACACATATGTAGGAGGAAATGCAGTGCCCCTGGTTGAAATTTTTTGGGACGTAGGAGATAAATGTTTGTGATTAGAACGACTTGGTGCATTTCTGCCTCTCTGTGTGCCTCTGCAGACTCTTTTGTATGTGCTTTCAAACAGCACAATGCAAGTGGAGTAGTGTCAGGCTCTGAAAGGATCGTTTGTACCCCGCGCTGCAAAAATGATGTATGAAATTATATGTTCAGAATGGATCACACTGAGACTTGTTTCGAATCTGTTTTATTTTCAAGCAAGTGGCTTTTCAAACAGACTGATATTTTTGCTTGAAAAGGAAAATATTGAATCTAGTCAGAAACATCCAAAAAAGTCAGACACCTGGTTTATAGAGACAGAATGACAAACGGATTTACAGCAGTCTGGCTTTTTTTGTTTTTTAGTTACTTTGGTAGAACAGCCGCCAAGATCTGAACCAGATCTACACCATCTACACCGTCAGTGCTAGTTAGAGTTTTTGTACTAGTTTGCTTATATTTCCACTTCGTACCAGATGTGGCAGACACATTAATCCTTATTTCGTAACTATATCTTAGCTTCTCATCAGATAAAAATCCTTTGGGTCCCTTCTTATACCCGTCATAAATCTGAGCTCTCTCCATTCATCAAACGTTGCTCCGATCTTGTCCGACTCCGGCGCCGGTCGGACTCTAATTTTGCCCTTTTCGTCGCTCTAGATAAACCCTTTCTTTCCTTGAGTTTATGTGGAGTCTCTGATGGTGCTTGGTGAAGCGCTGGAGGCCAGTCTCTTTCTTGACGATGTAGAATCCATCTTCCAGCTCTGCTATGGTCGTCAAAAAACCCACTCTGTTTAGTTATGACGGGGTTTTCAAACCTAAATTGCTCTCATATAATTGACTGTGTGAGCTTATAGAGGCAGCCGCGGGGGTAACAGAAAAACTCATTCTGCACCTGTAAAAGTATATAAAGCCCCACCATGAAACTTTTAAGCCAAAAAATAGGCTAAAATATAAGCATGTTTTGTTTTTTTATTGAGTCAGCTTGCATCTCCACAAACCTGACTCTTTTTTTGGCAATCGACAGTATGTAAACCTGTCTGTCTCAATGAAGAATGTTCCAAATCGGCGTGACGTGCCACCTCCAGAAAGTCGCGTGGTGCTGCTTTCAGAAAAAAAACCCTCCTGACATGTCTCTCTCTCTCCTGTTGTAGCCTGGCCTGCTGGAGCCCACCTCCACCGTGGTGAGGGTGCAGAAGAGCGCCACCACCCTGGGCATCGCCATCGAGGGAGGGGCCAACACACGCCAGCCACTCCCCCGCATCGTCACTATACAGGTCAGTGCAGACGGGGTTACTACGGCAACACATACACAGACAAACCACATCCGTTATGTCTATTCATTTTACTTTATACACATGTTTATTTTACATGAAATATGGAGCTAGACCTGATTTTTACTGTCTTTAAAACAAAAAACAGAAATGGTTGATTTTAAGCAGTTTGCAGTGGTCCAGAGTTACTCCTCACTTTCTGTACCCTGAGTATTCACAACGATCAACTTTTCACAACTTTCAGAGACCTGATGGTAAAGCTAAGAAGAGCTAGCATGCTAACAGTTCCCTGATTATTGGAAAATGAAACCAAAACGCTTCATAATAAGATGCAGACAGTACACAGCTGACTTATTTTAGTCTCAAGAGCTGCTTATACAATCTATCTGTACTGTGGCAAGATCATAGACTATGTATGAAAAACTCTGTAACTGCTGCTGTCAGGTTCACCATTTTGCTTTTAAAATGTTTGTATTAATCAACGCTACATGATTGTGGTGTCTTACTCGGGTATTTCGTCCATAAATTAAGATATAAACATTAATAACAGACTAATCAGGTGCCTCCTTTCCCCGAGGTGTCCTCCCGCCAGTGTTGGCCGCAGGTTTGATTGACAGCGTTGCTAAGTACCAGCTCCCTGCTAAATCCGAGGTGCTGGTGGGAAGGAGAGTTACCTTCAACAGCCTCGCTCTGGATTGGCTCTTTGGTTGTTATGATACTCGCAGTCAGAATCCCAAATATGGAACTCTGCTCCAAATTTGCCCTTATAGCTGCTCGATGAGCCACGATGAGCTTCATTTGACTAAAGCCGAACATTATGGGTGACGTCACACTCCTAGTGCACTTCTTTATACAGTCTATGGGCAAGATACTTGAGAAAATATTTGGTCCAGGCTAAAAACCTGAGCAAACAGGTCAGTGCAGAGAAACACTGATCAGAAAAAGGTGTAACTCTGTAACTTTCTTGTTGGAGGTTTGCCACATGCTTGTTTCCATGGAGATGTTATTGCTTTGTCTGGAATGTTAAACTTATACCATGGAGACAAGATATAGAGAAGCCGAGTTATATGTCATATCTGTGGAGAGGCGAGCCCTCTTATATAGTAAGAATGCATGTTTTTAAGATATATTTTAGCAACAGGACACCTGTACTTAAATAAATGCAAGATATGCAACTTAAATGACATATTATGGAACAGGCCAAACAAAGCAATAACATCTCGATGAAGAGAAGTATTTGGCCAACCCCTCACTAACAAATTAGTGCATAGTGCACGTTTTATATGGACAATGTCCATTAAATCTGCACATTAACACTGTGATTTTCTCTGTTTTCACCTCATGTGTAAAGTGACATCCACAGCTCGCTGTCCACTGTCGCTGTCTTAAAACTGTCGGAATATGCTTCCTTGTGCTCACATTGTCCCTGCATTTTGGATGGTTGATGCGTTGATGGCATAGGTTCATCTTGCACAGCAAGATGGATTCTTGTGATATTTGTGAGTTCACAAAAAATAATCTATCTTGAGATACTCCCACTGTAAGGTTAAAACTCACCAGTGAGACAGACAGTACAGAGGTTTGTGTTGAGGTGCCTGAGTGAACCAAAAGAAATCCAGACTATTTAGTTTGTGAAAAACTTACAGAGTGGACAGAGATGTCTGTACTTTTCTCTCAACTGGATTTGACTAAAGTTTTTTTTTGGCTTGTTCTCTTGTTGTGACGCAGCCAATCAGATCCAAATAATCGTCATGACCTTCTGCCTTTTCTTCATCACTTTCAGTGCTAGCTGTTCCAGATGGATAAATGTGTGACCTCAGTTCAGAGTACAACACATCAGTCTGACGTGAGACTGGTTATACTGAGTTATTCTATTTTAGAACTCAGCACTACTTCCTGTATTTTTGTACTTTTCTTCTCAATTGCTACTTGATTGATGTAAAACTATTTCAAAGTCAAAAGATAATCCCAGAATTGAATAACTTCAACTGCATAAAGGGTAAACATTTTCGACAGACCAAAACAAGTGCTTTATTGGAGGCTATTAGCGCATGTTCTGAGTGAGCGCTCGCTCAAACAGGCCTAATGCACAAACACAATGTAGCGTGTCATGTCAAATTGTGCCTTGTCATTGTTCCAAACTTTATATTTCCAAACTCCAAACTGCAGTCTCCTGAAAACTTTTAACTGTCTCAGTGGGATGTTATAATAGAAAGTCAAATTTCAGACTAATTGGTCGAAGCAGAACAAGCCGAACAATCTTTTGTTACATCCAGAGAAAAGCACAGACATTTCCCCTGTCAACAAATGCACAGAACACTTCCCTCTGCACGTTTTTCACAAACCACTCTGTCATTTTGCTAAAATTGTATGTGAAGCACTTTGGTCAGTTGAAGTTGTTTTAAATGTGCCATATGAATAAACTTGAATGTTTAGGTTTGTTTGAGCGCTTCGTCTTCGTCTTCCACACAAACCTCAATACTGCTCTGTGATGGTCCCGTCTGTGGTCCACCAGTGGCCGGGCCTTATCGCAACTGTGGGAACATGCCGAGATGGATTCTCATGAGTTTGTAAACTCACAAATAACGCAGGAATCCATCTTTCTGTGCTTGATGTTTTTGTGATCTGCAACAGCAAATTCCACCATAGAACTCTGACCTGTCCTGCAAAACCAAACAAAACCTTTTGAATGTTTGTGTGAGAGCCTCTGCTGCTTCACAGTACAGCCCTGACCACTGCCCCTGTGCCTTGCCCTCCTCTCATGCCTCGCCCTCCTCCCGTTGGCGTAGCTGCTGATTGGGAGCAGAAAGCGTCTGATTACACGCGGAGGCTTGAGAAGGCGTCTAAATCAGCACATTCAGAATCACAGAGGAGCCAGGAGCGGAAGGGAGTCTGTAATAATAGGTGAGCTCCCAGTGACACAAGCACAAAGTCACGTAAATGAGAGAGCAGAGCGAGCACCTGTAGATTTGTATATGATCAGGTAGGATTCTGAGATTATAGAGGATAACAGAATAACGCCTCAGTGCCTTTCAAGATACTTAAAGAGGGGGTATTAGGCATTCTACCATAAACATTATAAACGTTACATCACCATATCTGAGGTCGTTTTAGATCCATGTTTGGGTGATCTTGTGATATATAGTCGGCTCCTCCAAATCCTTGACCGGAAAAAGGTGGTTCCCTCTCTATGTGGGTGGAGAGTCCCTGCCTCAAGAGGAGGAGTTCAAGTATCTCTCATTTCTCTTCATGTCTGAGAGAAGCGAGTGATAATTACAAAAAACATGAAAATGAACTTAAACCATACCAGCCAACTTCAATATGTCACTTTATTAGCTTTATATTGTTACCTCCAGC
Organism: Periophthalmus modestus; assembly: GCA_019594935.1. NCBI lineage: Eukaryota > Metazoa > Chordata > Actinopteri > Gobiiformes > Gobiidae > Periophthalmus > Periophthalmus modestus. Next base: position 6,712,266 of record JAIEZT010000054.1, read on the forward strand.
CCCAAAATGTTCTTCCAAATGTTCCAGGCTGTGTGCTGTGTGGGAGGGGAGGTGATGGGGGAACAAACAGAGCCAGATGTGTTCTTTTGACAGAGCCTCCATCACAAAATCTGACAGCCACTGCGTTTCCATGACAACAACCAACATCACCGCTAACACAGCCCAATTCTCCAAATCTGCGTGTGCTTTTTACATCTGCTTTGACTACATTCTCCTGCATTGAGTGTACCCTCGTCTAATCTTTAAAATACATTATGACCCCTTTTGGATTTTATGAATTAAGGTGAGATGCTGCAGGTAAATGGGTAAAATATAAGATGGACTACTTGATTTTTAAACCGTGGGAGGAGGAAGGAGGTAGAAATGTATGAAACTTCTCTCACTTTTTCACATCTTGTAGTAACTAATAATACAGTTTGTGGATCTTCACTTTAAATATAGAGTGAAAAGTTGTGAAAATTCAAAAATCACTCATAGTCTATTTTCAGTAATATTTCCCATTAAAATGCCATACTTTCACAGAAGTCAAATGACACCATCGCCTTATCCCGAGACTATATTCTGTCTCTGCAGTTATTATTCTATCAAAACATTCATAATACTGCTGCCTCGGGTCTGTAGTTCCACGGCCTGGGTTTGCGCTCACCTGGGAAAGGCTAACACACAGTTATTATGCCCTTGAGCAAGGCACACCACTCCAAATCCAAGTCTAATATGGGGAAAGGGCAGGGGAAGCTCAAATGTTGTTAGTGGCTTTGCGCTTGAAAAGTCATAACATTTCTGCGGCTGGAATAGGGGCGGGTTATGTGGTGTTTTCAAAATGTTTAAGTCAAGAAATAGTTTTGTTTTTTATCAATGAATCAAGGCTTAAAGTGGAGTATTACACTTCTAGGGTGTATTCATTGCTAACACTACATATTTAGATCCCCACGTTACCTTTTATTGTTTCGGAACTGCTATATTCACCGAAAACAGAGTATTAGCATCGTTAATTAGTTTCAGTTTCATTTTTGGGCTCTGAGTTTCCCCTCTCCGTGCTCTCCATGCTAAATCACTCTTCCTTCAGAGCAATATTGCAACATAATCAGCGTGTATCCTGCTAATGAAACGACTGCACATCGCATCAGGTTTGTGAAGTTGTACTGTATTGATTTGTATCATGCTTTTTTGTATTTATGGAAAATTGTCGTGTGGTTGAAGTAGGCTTGTGGGCGGAGCTTTGGACAGGATCTAACTGCTAACCACAAGGCCTGGGAGAGATCACTAGATTCCTCAAATATGCATGGATGACATATAAAACCTCTTCAGGCAAGTTTATGATGAAGGAACAATGTTATAACATGGTAGAAAGCTCTAAATAGTCAGTTTTTAAAGCACATACTCAACTTTGATCTGAGAGATTTCTCATAAAATGGAGTTATTCAGAAATGATGAAAAGCAAAAAGAAATCTCTGAGCAGCTGCAGAGGCCAAGCTCAGGCCCACAGATGAGGCCTATAGAGAGTTTTAGACTGGTCCTGTTCGCAAAGGATTTTCTGTGAAGCATTAAAAGGAACAATGGTTTTTAAAGGACATGCTTCAGTAATAATTTGTAAAAAGTCCTTTGCCTCTGAGATTGTTGAGTCACAGTTAGAAACACTGCACAGTTTTTAAGACCATAAATCATTGCCAGAATCTTTTACCACAAATCATTGCCAGAATCTTTTTGCGTTTATTTCTACAACTGCTTATATTAACATGTTGGAGCATGTTTGTCATTAACGAACATAATTTTTTTTCCCATGATACCTCCCTCTGCTGCCAGTTTATGGTTCAAAAACAGTAGATGCCAAATAACAAATAAGATTTAAAAAAAAGGAGATGCCATATTTAAAAGCAGTTTTGAACAGATGAGTTTCATGGCTTTTTTGAAGAGTGTGAATGAGTCTCTGACGGGTTTGGGCAGGGACTTCCAGAGGGTGGAGGCAGCAGCAGAGAAGGCCCTGTCCCCCCTAGGACCAGAGACTGTATTTATAAATGGACTTTGCTAATGTGCTTGTCACCACGTTCCAAATAGAAATTGATCGTGGGCGAGCTTCCAGCGCCATCAACTGTGGCACCAGTTCACTTTACATTGGAAAACTGTGACCCCTCTCTCTGTATTTGCTGCAGTGAGCCTCGTCATTTTGGTCTTAAAATGTTCGTTTTAACCCGGTCTACATAATGCTGGTGTTTTGTATTTTGCTATTTTGTCCGTGATTCAAGATATGAACATTAATAACAGTCAAATCTGGCACCTTCTTTCTCTGACGTCACTCCCGCTAGGGTTAGCCACAGGTTGGATTGACAGCTTTGCTAAGCGCCTGTTCCCTGTTAAACCAGTGGTGCAGGCAGGATCCTGATTGGCTCTCTGGTTGCTATGATACTCGCAGTCAGGGATGGGTGGTGGGAGAGGACCTGAGAGTGATAGGTGGAATTGGTCAAGTCAATATCGATATATCAGTACATATTGGTAGTAAACACGGGTCTATGTCCAAATAAGATGTAGTACATTGAGGAGTCTAAGAAGGATCCTTTTAAGAAAAAGCCTTTTTCCACATACTGTATATTTCAGTGCCACACAATATGCTGTACAAGGACTGTACAGTACTCCTCAAATCAAACGTGAACATTAAACAGCAATATATAAATGTAAAAATAAAAGTGAAGAACAGTACAAACTAACAACAGTGATAAACTCATAACTGCTGACTACAAACTAAACGAGCATGTGAGCAGAGCGTACTGAAGGTGACACTACAGAGGGTAGTGGGAGTAGTCCACGGCCATTTCTCCTGCCCGCACACCTCCTCCCCCTGTGTGTTCTGATGTGAGGGCTCTCTATCTGAATGAGGCGACAGGAGGAGAGAGAGAGGAGACAGAGGAATTGGAGAGAAGAGAGAAAAAAATGAGCGATGAAAGAGAAAAAAAGGAGAGGGGAGTAAGAGGAGATGAAAGAGAAAGAAGTGGAGAGAAAAAGGAGGAAAGGAGAGAAACTTAGAGAAGAGAGAGAGTAGGGAAAGAAAAGAGGAGAGAGAATGAAAAGGGAGAGGAGAGAGAGAGGAGCCTCTGTAGTGAGGTGTAGCGGGTAAATGATCTGTCTGTGAGAATGGACAGCACATTATCACAGCCATTTCACCCAAACAAACAGCGCTGGGCAGAGGCCTGTCGGCTCTTATGTTCAGCCTTTATGAACATTAGGGGAAAACATAACACATCACAGTGTGTGAATATCCGTTACATGATTTCAAATACTTCAACAAGTAGATAATTAATGACTATATCAGACTCAGGTGTTTGTGCGTGATGCTCTGAGATCATACTGACCACTTTGACCAGACTAGCAAGTCTATTTTCGTTTGTCAGGCAGAGGCTTCCAAACTGTTTCAGAAGAAACATTAATAGTGTCTGTTCACCTCAGAAAATACATTCTCTGTACTTCTTTTTTTTTTGGACAGCATCAACCCATGGTTCAAAGCACAGCTCGTGGTCCACAATAACTCTGAGATATTTGTACTGTTCCACCATCCCAATGTTAAAACTCTTGAAGACACTGGTGTGGAAATACCAAAAACACAAGCCTGCCCAGGATGGTTTCAGGAAAGCCTATGTGAAGTGTCCCGCGGGAGGATATGAGTTTTAGGAAACGCCATCTCTATACATTTGTATATTTTAACTGAAATCCGGTGTTTTAAAGGTAGTTTTGCATCAGTTTTGTGTTCATTTTTTTTCTGATACATTTTACTCTCCTGCTGTTGTTCTACTTTGTGCTGCAACACTGAAATTTCTTATTTTATCTTATCTTAAAGGCCTACTGCTTGCTTGCTATGCTTGTTTCTGCATCTTAATAAAAGAAACAAATCTGATGACTTCCGGGTTGTAAAATTGTATTTGGTCTTAGGACCCTGCCCCTTTATAGCTCTTTTTTTTTTTTTACATTTGTGCTAAAATGATGACACTAGGCTGCCAAATCCTACATATATCAGTGATTAAGACAATAACATTTGAGATGGAAGTAAGTATGTCAAAAAATAACTAAAACTTCAGAGCGTCAATGAGAAGGGAAACTCCTAACTACTAAACTCTAAAAAGTCCTTTTTGCAGAATAAGTTGGCAATGTTTTGCTTTGGGTTTGATATGATAGTGTGATATATGTATTTGTTCTGCAAAATTGTGTAAAGAATGTGTAAAAAACCTTCTGGAGACATTTGCTATCAATATTTTGTTACTTTAAAGATCTTTTTAAACCGACACATGCTTCACTGTAACCCACACTCCTCAGTGCACTTCATCCTGTCTGTACCCTCTTCACACTAACTCTCCCTTCTCTCTCCTCAGCGGGGCGGTTCGGCTCATAACTGTGGTCAGCTGAAGGTGGGCCAGGTGCTGCTGGAGGTGAACGGTCTGTCCCTGAGAGGCCGAGAGCACCGGGACGCCGCCCGCATCATCGCCCAGGCCTTCAAAACCAAAGACAGGGACTACGTGGACTTCAGGGTCTCGGACTACAACGTGGCTCTATAGCTGAGGCAGGACCCAGGACTCATCCAGACCAGGACTTATCCAGACTAGGACTCAGGACTGATCCAGACCGGGACTGATCCAAGAACCGAGACTAATCCAAGACCCAGGACTGATCCCGGGGCTGATCCCTGGACTGCTCCAAAACCCAGGACTGATCTAGACCAGGACTGACCCAAGACTCAGGACTGAGACAAGAACCAACGACTCATCCAGACCTAGGACTGATCCCAGGACTGATCCCAGGACTGATCCCAGGACTGATCCAGGACTGATCCAGACTTTGCACAAACAGAACTCAAAATGGCTCCTTCCTGTCGAACTGGACCAGAGGATTCGGTGCCGCCTCTATACAGTGTTCAGGATTATAAATGACTCGGGTGACCACCTGTCCCACTTTTGGTTGTATTTGCTCCCATCCCACACATTTAAGACAATGTTCCACTATTTGATTTAAGAGAAGTGTATAAGCATTTGGGATTTACAGAAGATGATAACGTTGTTCTTTAAAAGGTTTTTGGTTGTCCTGACTGGTATTGTGGCCTGCTGCTACCCAATCCCATTTGAGGGTGCTTTCACATCTTTATTTGGCGTAAAGGACACATATTATGCAGTATTTGTATTGTTATTAGCCTTAAACACGCTCTTGATTTCATGTTATAGAACTTAAAATGAAGACCATGTATAAAACCAGATATTATTTTTCACCTTGGGGCCCTCCGCATACTGGACTCTGGTGTAGGGCTCCATCTACTGGCAGCAGAGGGAATTGGGGAAAAAATCTAATGTTACCTAAGTATGGAACATCACCCGACATGTTGCAATTTGGCGGCATAAGTACTTAGAATGAATCTGGGGGTGAAGGATTCAAAAACAGCACAGAGTTTCTACTTCTGACGTCACAATCCTGAAAATTTTAAGTGTTTTGTGAGTGCTCATGGGGATTGGAATTATTGCACAAGATTACACTGCGCTAAATAGAACCGTAGGTGTGTTTTTTGTGAGGGAACAACATTATGACATGGTTAAAAGCCTAAAAAAAAAAAAAAAAAAAGCATAATACGTGTCCTTTAAATGAATGTTACTCTTCGTTTGGGTGGGTTTTATCTGTCTCCAGTTTGGTCCGGTTACTCTTCAGAATATTATTTTTGATACAAACAAGCTTCCAAAGAAAAACAAAACACATGTATGAGGTTTATTACAAACACACTAAGCTTCTCTGCAGACTGTACTCATTATAGGGCTATTAACAAGACGTTCATGAACATTTTGCCTTTTGGAGCGTGGTGTCGTGTCCAGTGTCAGTGACTTGATGAAGTGTATGGAAATGGCAGCCTCCTAAGAGATCTACCAAATAATCAGATGTGAAAGCATTGCTAATCTCATGACTCTGTGTTTAGAGAAATAAAAACTAAAAATACACTAGTCTGCACGCCCTATAACAGACTTACTCGATTCGAACGTTTAGATATTTACAGCTGTTCCTCATGCGTTCCTTCTTGTTCACATGTTCTCGAGGTGGTCACCCTGAACCCTCAACGTGTTACCTCCCGACTGTGAGAACTTTATGCACTATCCCGCTGGAGAAGCTCAGATGGTAGACCTCCATGTTTTCTTTGTGTTCATGGATAATGGACACCACACGTCCTGCTTTCTCCTGGTCTTCTACAGATTTACTATAAAGAGCCTGGGTTAGAGCCTGTCAAAATCCGGCACGGGTCCACAATCTGGAAAATCTATTCAAATGGCATTGTCAAGCATTGTAGAAATACTGCTGTAGCTCATGATTATTTTAGTAGGTGACAAGTCAGTGATAATTTTTTTGATTAGTTGACTAGATTATTCCAAATGTGACTTGGAGATTAGTTTTTATTATTATATTTAACTAGTTATAGCTAAATTTGGACCTATTTTTCTTTTAAAATCTTATAAACATATATTCTATACTCTTATCTCTTAACAACGCTCTCTCTGATAAAACCTTTAATTGCAAAAGTCATGCGTTACAATCTGTTTATTTTATTTCATTTCTTGCTAACACATGATATAGTTCGATGACCATGTTACTTTTTATAGTTTTGAAAATCCTATATGTCACCAAAAAACAACACATTAACATTTTAAAGAAGTTTCACTTTCATTCTTGATGCTCTGAGTCCCACCTCCCTTTGCTCTCCAGGCTAAGTCACTCCCCCTTCAGAGTGCTACTACAACACAGTCAGTGAGCATCAAACTAATGAACCTACTGCACATCGCATAAGGTTTGTCAAGTTGCTGTGTAAAGTTTTGTATATTTATGAGGTCGTGCGGGAGCATGGAGGACGTAGGCTTGTGGGCGGAGCATTGCACAGTTACACCTAACCGTACGGAGGAGTCTCAAATACTCAAACATGCATGGACGCCATCTAAAACCTCTCCAGGGATGTTATTGATGAGGGAACAAAGAACAGTAGAAAGCTCCAAAAGTCCATGTCTACTCTTTAACCCAATTGTCACTATGATTCTGGTGACTCGTTGTTGCCTTATTTAACTTGAGCTTAGACGGGAGAGTATGATTGAAATGGAGATATATTACTTCTCCCAGAACCTAGATACTGGTGGTGGTGAAGAGGAGATGGAGAGGCTGAGAAGGTTCGGTGGTTCTGCTGCAGTGCCCCGGCGCAGTGGCTCACACCCTCACCTCACACCCTCACCTCACAGTACAATGGTTCCAGTTTTGACTCCTGGGCCTGTCTGTGCGGAGTTTACATGTTTCTCCCTGTGTTTGGGTGTTTTTTACTCTGGGCACTGTCAAATCCTCCAGCTGAGGTAGTCCTGACCAAGACTAACCCCCAACTGGAGATGTGTCCCACTGCTCCTGACAGGTCGCCCCAGTGGCACTAAATGGGTCAAAAGCTGGAGACACATTTCCCTACATGGGCAATAAAGTGTATAAGGCAGTGAAGGCTTGCAGAAGTGGACTCCTGGCTGAACTCTGAGTACTGTGCAGTGGACCTCCTCCCAAAGTCTTGAGCTAAACACATTGAGATTTAACACAAAAGGAGTCATGGTTGCCAGTTTTTAATTTCAGTTTGCAAAATAGTTCCCTGCCTGAAATACAGGCTCAGTAAATCTCTGCTTTTAACTTTAAAGATTTGTCTGAAGCTTATTGTTTAATTTTCTACAACAACAGGTCCAAATGACAGAAAATGAAAAAATCATAACTACAACAACGACATATGTAAAACTAAATATGCTAATATGCTGATCAGTGACATGATCTGAATGAGCCTGGTGTAGGTGAATAGAATTTAAAAACATGGAGGAGCTCTTTCTGAATTACCACCTGATGACATCATGCAGTGGGAACCTCATTTTAGCAATAATGTTTAAACTGAAATAAAAAAACAGTATTGCATATTATTGTACCAGTAACTATCTTTAAAGGTGCACTATGTAACTTTTCTTGTGGGGGGTTTTCTTGTTAGAAGGAAGATGCTTTGCTGGGAATGTTCATCATTATGGCATTAAATGAATCAATCTGAACAATGAAGTCTTATTTTCCAGGTGTTATTGACACTTTGCAGCTGATGCCATCAACATTCTGTGAGAGTGCGACGCTAACTGGAGGCACTGCTCTGTCTGAAGCTCTGTTACTCAAGCTAGACTTTGATCTGAGCTTTGTTTTAACACAATCTGACCATAAAGAACTAACTGAGATGGAACTACAATAGGAGAGCTGATTCTGTGCTATTAAACAAGTCTGCCTCAAATAACACGCCGTTAAAAGTTAGCTAGCATTAGCCAATAGTTTTTCAGTTAGTCAGTCTCACCTAAACGGGACCATATCGATCACAGCCTCCTGAAAATGTGCTGTTTAAATCCATTTTGTATTGAGTTTTCAGACAATCTTAAAACTTTTTAACAGTGTTTGCTAATGTGTGCATTGCGTCACCGTGGTAACTGCTGCCCATTCCGCCATAGGCATCCATATGGAACACCCCCTGCAAACTATGAGTTGTTTCTATACCTGGACAGACATATATTCTTACTGTGAGTGGGTCGCCTCACAACAGATTGAACCTGTAATTTGCCATCTGGGTCAGCCCCCTGCTCGTCCCCGCGGATATAAATAAGTTTAATGCCATACTGTGGAACACTGTAGACAAAGCAATAACATTTCCATAGATACAAGCACTAGGCAGATCTTCTAGACAAGTTATAGTGCACCTTTAACCAAAAAAATGCAGAAATTTCAATATTCTTGGTTTCTCAGCTGTCCAAACTCAGCCACTGTGCCGCCCTTGAAACGCTCTGACCCAGGCTCTGTTAAGCTTGTGACTGAACTCGGATGTGTGTAAATATATAAACAAGTGTAAATACAAAAGCTATATTATGTACATGAGATACGCGTCTATGACTCTGCAGATGATAGTTCTATATTTGAGCCTGGATGAGAGCACTTCCTTATGGTTTCGTTCCCGTACAGTAGAACCATGAGGACTCTTGCCCTTTAGATGCACTCTTCTTTCCTCCCTTTGGTTTTGTTCATGTGGAGCCCAGCACCCTTTTGGAATAAACTCACATTTGCCTTTCCAACATGGATCCTCTGAGTGTTTTCTTGAGTTGAGAACATAAAGCCTGGATGTGTTTTGTTGTCTTTTTTACAGCTGGTTTAGGCTATAGTGTGACAGTACATACAAGACCGTACAAGTTTTCTTATTGAATTAAAGAAATGCAACAAAAATTTGATTACTTTTCAAAATAAATGTAATATTTGTATTTGCAGGTGCTGGTACATGGCCTCCATAGCACAGGACAACGCCACAAGTTACTGAGACATTCAGAACCGCAGTTGCTGCAGTCTGCTCAGTGACCAGTAGGGTGTACTAAAGAACACCGTGACTTCAGCCATGCTTCAAACAGGCAGAAGTGAAGGGAAAAGCAGAATATTTGGATATATTTAGAAACTATTTATACTTTTGACACAAGATGATTTCATATTTTATTGGACCAGCACTGCTTGCCCTGATTGCCCTGACCATGCGCCGCTATATATATATATATATATATATATATATATATATATATATATATATATATATAGCTAGCCTATGTACAGTATGTGTGTAATCCCTCAGCCTGTGTACCATGTGAAGTGGCTTGTTTACTACTTACTGTCTGCTATTTAGAACATTACTGCTGCAAAATAAGAAAATATTACCTGCAACTTTGTTTCTATGATAAAAAAAAAAAATCCATGGATCTCCAAAGCACGTTACTAATACTGGCAGTGCTAAATCAGGTCATACTTAGCCTGGTTCATATGATTTGCATTAGTGCGCCGTGATCTTACCTGTCAGTCTGCAAAACAAGCCCATTTGTAAGTGACAGCTGCCTCTGTTTAGACCAAGTTGAATAAAGTTCTTGTTAAATCCCAAAGTTGCTAGATGATCCATGCATAAGGGCAAAAACACAGATGAAGGCAGGAAGATGTGGTCCACAGTTTTGTTTTTTTTTTTTTTTTTTTTTTCTTTTCTCCCAGCAGCAGAGCACAGAGTGATGGGATGAGGCGCCTTTTAACTGCTCTGACTGACTGGATAAACTATACAAGTAAAAAAAAAAAAAAAAAAAAAAAAAGGCATGGCAAAATTAACAGTAGCTTTAAAATACTAACCTAAACACTACATAAACCAAACCCACAAACTATTTAAAACACAACTATGTACATAAAAAGCCTAAAACCATGCACCTAGTAAACTGTAAAACCCATACACCAATAACACACTTATCCTACTGCCTGTACATGTTCTGTGACTTGGTCTAGCCTGGAACCTTAAAAGGGAAACTCGCTGCTGTGGTGGAGTCTTTTGGGACCTGGACACAAGCGCAGAAAGAACATGCAAAACACACAATTCATTAAACACATCAGCACTGATTCATTAGCATATGCATAAGCAGTGTGCATTGTAATTCATCCTTAACACGTCACAACTTAAGCTCATATTTGGCAAGTTATATTTTTGGCAGACAACGCTACTGCCACTGATGACCTGGAGTTCTGATCTACCAGTCCTTACGCTCTCCTCCTATAGCCCCTGCCCCTGTAGCCTTCTCCCCTGTGGTCTGTAGTTAAATGGCAAAGACAACTTTTGTGTGTCTTGGGAGCTGTTTTATTGTCTCCATATTTAATTTTGTTCTTTTTTAAAACTTCTTACACAAGGACTATTGTCTCCCCCGCTGTGAAGCACATCACTTCTCTCTTTTTTGCCTGGTAATGAGGCCATGACTGCAGACATAACAAACACGCACATTCTTTATGTAATTTAGATCCTTCTGCGCTGAATGGAAGGTCTTAAAAACTGGAGCTTGAATTTTAAGACAAACTCTATTTTTTGACAAGTTTAAGACAAGTTAATACCTTAAATTTTCATCCGTTCATACATTTTCTTTCGCTTATCTGGGGCCAGCAGTCTAAGCAAGGCCTCCCAGACTTCCTTCACCCCAGACACGTCCTCCAGCTCCTCTAGTGCGACCCCAAGGCGTTCCCAGGCCAGCAGAGAGACATAGTCACTCCAGCATGTCCTGGGTCTTCCCCGGGGCCTCCTCCCGGTGGGACATGCCCGAAACATCTTCAGGATACCTTAAATATCTCAAATGAACTGTAAGACTTTTCAATTCCCCGCAGTCACCCTGTAAAGGTATCCACACTGCAAACTCCGGCAGTCCTGTGTGATGTGTTTGAAATTGCCATGGCCACTGGGGGCAGCACACACCGTCTTTGAACATAAAGCTGAAAGTATAACTAGTTTGCTCTAAACAAAGGACTAGGATCAGTAGACAACACATTAAAACACCATACACACAGTTAAGTAGCAAAACAAAAAGCTGATTCAGTCTTTAGTTCCACTTTAATTGTGTAACTCATCAGCTTGACGGCACACCTGCAGCGTTCCACATTTCCTGATCACATTTAATCCCATAGTTTCCTGGTTCTTGTGCCAGGAACGCTCATCTGAAATATTTCCCATCATGCATCTGGTCCCGTGTCTGTCGTCTAGGTTTAATGCTGCACAGAGCGTTGTCTCCATCTGAGAATCTTAATTAAAAGAGGAAATGAATAGACGGTACGAGCCACAGGGGCCAGTGGAACGGTTTAATGGTATTATCCTGCCTCATCTGCTCTCGGTTAATATTGAATGTTCTGCTCTGATAAAACAAATAAAAAGCTAATCTGATAAACTGATTTAATACCACCTCGTTCTCGGGTGAAAGCTCAGAGGCTGCACTAGCACTCATTCATGATTGGCTGCAGGTGCTGGAGTCCTTTTAGGTTTAAACCAACTGGATTTCAGCATTAAAACTGGCAACCCAAAGACTCATGTGAGGCTCATTGTGCTCTCTGATTGGATAATCATCTTGAGAACCAAAACACCAAATTATAACTTGGCCGTCATGCCTAATGTTTTTGTAATTAAGAATAAATCTACATTACTGTCATCAGCAAAAGCTATATTTGATTTGAACATGTTTATCACGTATTTGAGGACACAGAGAGGTCAGGTTTATTGAATTTGAAATACAAATTCTACATATCAACAGACTTATCTTGACGGCCTATTTTCCTTATTCCAGAAGTTGCCGTGGGCGTCGCCATTGTCCCTGGGGTCGTGTTATTTTACTCGACCTATATACAGGGTGGTCCAAAAGTCACTCAGAGGAGGAGCTCTTTTGTTTCTAAATATTTTGTTTTATTTTTTCAGAGCATTTAGAACGACCCTTCACTACCCGTTTAAGTAGTGATAAGTTCAAGTGTAAGTGAACAATTATATCCGTTTATATTGCCAAAAATATCAGAGGGTTCAGTTTATCTACTGCTAAAATTTGGTGAGTAAAACTTAAGAATTATAAGATTTAAACGTGTCAGTGACTTTTGGGCCACTCTGTAGAACGTTTTACACAGATCAACCTGCTTTACATCAGATTTTAGCAGCGAAACTTCTCCAAATTCTCCATTGAAATGAACAGGATTCCCACATCACCAGAAGGGCCACCACCAAGAAAGAGCCGTTTGGAGCATTTAGAGTCAAAAGTGGGTGAGGCAGAATAAGGTCATTACTGCAGACCATTTCAACCAATAAATATACTTTATAAAACGTGAAAAAGTACTGTAGAAATCCCACAACCACAGCTGATGTGTTGCTGCTGACCAGGGGTGTACACTAGCACCAAATTCAGGCACCTGGGTACAAATCCTGATGGTGGGCCCCGGGTAAAGCGCCCACTTTACCCCCTCCAGTCCAACGCCCCTGCTGAATCCTGCTACTGGATTCAAAATGGCGGCGGGTGATGTTACTGACGGTTAAACAAAACTGATTATTAATTTGTCAATGTCATGATCTCTGTCTGCTCCTGCCTCCGGTGTCTCCTCTCCCCCCTCCCTCACCTGACTCCAGAGCTGGGCGGAGCCCTGGCTCCTCCCACACACACACCTGCAGCCCATCAAGGCAATCAATGCAGCTGCAGGTGATTAAAAGGAGCCAGGACCCAGCTCTCCTTGCCAGGTCGTCTGATCGTCACCCTGCTGATTCTCACTGTGTGTCTTCGCACTGTTCGTCGTCGTCGTGCTGCTTGTCTCCCTGTTCGTGTCCTGCCTGGTGTCCTGCTGTTGTCCTGCCAGTGTTCTCCGACCCTGTCTCCCGGTACCGGCTGTGTCTCTCGTGTCTTCCCTGCACCTCTGGACCCTGACCTCCACCCCAGCACCCAGCTCCTTGTATGTTCTCCCGTCACCTGTTGTGTCTTCTGTCAATAAACACCCTTAAACCTGCCCCGAGTCCTGCACTTTTGGTCCACCTCACACCCCACATCACGACAGAACGACCTGGCCACTTTGGACCAAGCAGACTCGGGGCTGACAGAACATGGACTCACCCTCCCGCTTTCCTGCCCTGTGTATCTGCCTGTCTACCCTGTGCACCTGCCTGTTCTCCGCTCCCCGCCTGGTTCCGTCCTGACCTGTCCGCTCCGGCCCTGGACCCTTGCGGCTCCGCTGGACATCGTCTTCCGTCCAGGGACCTCATCGCGTCGTCTCCCCTCATGGACTGTTGTGGCTCCGCTGGACATTGTGCTCCGTCCAGGGACCTCCACATGTCCCTTGTTTTTATCCGGGCCGATGTAGCTCCGCTGGACACTGAACTCCGCCCAGGGACCTCATCGTGCCTTCTGGCTCCTCGTCCTGATTCTCGTCCTGATCCTTGCCCGGTACCTCGCCGTGAGCGGACCCTGTTTCTGGACATTTTTTTTTTTTCCCTCCTCCAGGCCCCCTCCACCCATCCCGATTTGGTCAAGCTCTTTGGGACGTCTGGGAGCCGTCCCTTAAGGGGGGGGTACTGTCATGATCTCTGTCTGCTCCTGCCTCCGGTGTCTCCTCTCCCCCTCCCTCACCTGACTCCAGAGCTGGGCGGAGCCCTGGCTCCTCCCACACACACCTGCAGCCCATCAAGGCAATCAATGCAGCTGCAGGTGATTAAAAGGAGCCAGGACCCAGCTCTCCTTGCCAGGTCGTCTGATCGTCACCCTGCTGATTCTCACTGTGTGTCTTCGCACTGTTCGTCGTCGTCGTGCTGCTTGTCTCCCTGTTCGTGTCCTGCCTGGTGTCCTGCTGTTGTCCTGCCAGTGTTCTCCGACCCTGTCTCCCGGTACCGGCTGTGTCTCTCGTGTCTTCCCTGCACCTCTGGACCCTGACCTCCACCCCAGCACCCAGCTCCTTGTATGTTCTCCCGTCACCTGTTGTGTCTTCTGTCAATAAACACCCTTAAACCTGCCCCGAGTCCTGCACTTTTGGTCCACCTCACACCCCACATCACGACAGTCAAGCCTCATGTTTGGTTTAGCGTGATTTGTCCTGAGGTGACATTTCTCACTACTGACAGACAAAGGTTTTGGTTATTGGTACATTTCTGTCCTGTTACATCATTTTCCATCTCTCTGGTTGCGTCACAGATTTGGCTCAGACAGAGTGCACCATGAAGAGATACGAGCCTCATATGCATAACTATATTTAAATAATAATAATAATAATAATAATAATAAAAAAAAAAAATAAATAAATAAAATAAAAAAAATAAAAAATAATAATAATAATAAAATAATAATAATAGTAATGATGATGAAAAAAATAAATAGATAAAATAAAATAATAATAATAATAATAATAATAATAATAATAATGATGAAAATAAATAATAATAATAAATAATAATAATAATAATAATAATAATAATAATAAAAAATTAAGCACTGGACCTATATAGTGCTATTTTGGACACTCAAAAATTCTTTACAAACAATGAGAAAACAGAAGAAGACGGTGGAAATCATGGGGGGAATGCCAGATTGAACAGATGAGTTTTGAAGTGCTGTAGTGAGTCAGAATTCCTGATGGATTATGGGAGTGAGGTCAGAGGGCGGCGGAGTACTACTTGTCCTGATGAGGGGGAGTCAGGAGGTTGGTGTCGGACAGTGGTGGAGTAAAAGCACACAAACCAGAGCAAAATACTATAAGTAAAAGTAACATGAAAAAATCGACTTGAGTAAAAGTATTAAAGAACCTGAGTAAAAAGTAAGTATTTCACGCAGATTTTGAGATATAACAAAGCTTCAAATGTTGTGCTGAATTTTGTTCGAAGAAACAACTGACTCAATTGTTGTTGTTTTTTTATTTATATATTTTTGTTTGCTCAAACTACGAACGTGTTCAAAATAAACCCCTCAGCTTTTTCAGCAGCTCTCAGACAATAATAAAAAATACTTTTATTTTTCAGTCCTGTTCATAAATTTTGTGAAGTAGAAAGTACAGACACCTGCTCTCAAATGTGGTGAAGTAAAAGTAAAAAGTATCCACTTTAAAATGTACTTAAGTAAAGTACAGATACCTAAATGTTTAACTTAAGTACAGACTTTACTTTGTTCCCTTCACTGGAGCCGGCTGAGGTTGTGGGTGGGGCGGTGCTGATGGAGGTCGGTGAGATAGGGAGGGGGCAGATTATGGAGTACTTTGGATTGGATGCAGTATTGTACGAGGAGCCGGTGGAGTTGTTTGAGGACAGGGGTGGAGCTGTATGTTCTTACTGTTCTAAAAAGTTCTACAATCACAAGTGAACCTGGATTGACAGACAGAGCACACATACTCAGCTCTCAGTTTATGGACAGGCCTCATGTGAAAGCTCAGAACCTCCATAACTCACTCACTGAGCTGCAGCGGCTGCACTAGCACTGAGTTAGGTTTAGGTCATGACAATTCAGGATTTTAGGTTTAACCCTCAGACTCCCTATTGACATTTTTTGTAAATTTTAGCAGTTTTAATTTCCTGTCTGTCATTTGTTTTTTCCTGCAGGCATGAGTCAGTTACAACCAAGATGTTTCATTAATAAAAATGTTTCATTGCTCCTGTTGCTTTATCTCAGCGCTGAACTGCTGTGATGGGATTGCAGAAGTAAAGTATTTTATTTTGACATTCCAAAATCAAAAGAGGGGCTGAGGTACAAAAATATATACAAGAATAATACAAGCCTTTGTGTGTTTTAATGAAGGATTTGAATATTTGTGTAAATCCGTTAAGTGTCCCAGCCCCTTCTCCACAATGACCCCAGATCTGAAGGTCCCGGGTCAAACACATCAGATCAGACTCAGCAGCTTTGACTTTGTGCATCACATGTTACTTTTTTGTCCTATCTGATATTTTTCTCTGTTTAAGAATCTGCCTGTGCCTAATGTGGGCCTCCTCCGGATAAACGCACATGTTTTTAAAGTGGAACGTAACACCTAAACTCCGCCCACAAACACATTTCAAGCAGATCTGCTAAAGTGGGCAGAACCTGGAAGTAATCAGGACAGTCTTTCGTGATGTCACCAACTACTTGAAGTTACACTGAAGGCAGCACATATTTAGATTTAGATGTTTTCGACCACAAAGTTGAAAATGTACCTAGTTTGCAGTAATGTTGCCAAAAATGACGTGGAACAGTATATAATCTATTCAAACACCACACAGTTTAGAAGCACAAAAGTGGATTTAGAGTTGTTGTTTTTTTTTGACTGTGTAAATGTTCAGTAGAGTGAAAAGTAAAGCATGTTATGAATCAGACTGATTCTGATGAGTTGGAAGTTGGATGTGGTGTCACTGGTGTCACTTATTCAACGTCATTGGAAACAGAAAGTAAACCGGCAAAGACCAGCGTGCAGTGCATTGTGGGAAATTATACTGATCAATGTCTGCAGGTAAATCAACATTACAACTGTCAGTAAAAGCTATATTTGATTTGAACATGTTTATCTCACGTATGGGGATACAGACAGTAAATTAAAATGGTACCCAGTTCCTTTAAGCACGGATTGGTTGTGTTTGCAGGTTTACGTGAGTTGTGGGTGGTCTCCGGGCCTCAGTGCTGCCTCCCACAGGAGCTGAGAGCAGGAGGTTCACATGCGCAGGACAAACCCGTGCCTTTATTCGGAGACGACCTGCCTGAAGGTTGGATTCCAGTGGTGTGTCTCTCTGTGGAATCCGGACTGCAGTAGAAGGTGATTTTACATAACTTTTTACTATTTATATATTCTCACAAAGTCCACAACTTCATTAACCATGGCGTTCTCTACGGGGAGTCTTTTAAATATTGTAACAGAGACAAAAGTACCAAGGGATTCAAAGAAAAAACGATACAACATCTCTTCACTAAGACACACGAGGAACAGCCTGACAGTCGAAGCCGCCTTCACATATTTCAATGCCATGATTATCCCACACATGACCCGCTGTGTGTCCTGCTGGTCTCAGGACAAGATGCCACACTCAAATCTCTCTGATTCATGTGTAATCGGGCATTAAAGGCAGTTATTTCTGTATTCAAATCTAAGAAACCTATGTAAAATGATTAATAATGCAGCTTTTTCTTTCCAGACAGTCTGAAGTTGTCTGTAGATCTTAATAATTCTACTAGAAATAAAAAATACACACATTTTAGATCAAGTGTGTCAGGATCAGTCTAGTTCATTTGGACTGTTCTATATTTACTGTAAAAACCTGCACATAATCATCTTTAATATTTACATGGACTGTAGGAAACATGCTGTATCAGAAATGCTGACTTTTTATCGTATTTTCCTAATGAAATGTGTATTTTTAATGTGTGTTCACCTGCCCAGGGACTGCATTGGTTGAGCAGTCACATCCACTGATCCATAGGTGGGCGGTGCGATTCCAGGTCCCACAGATGAATGCTGTTGTTGCGTCTTTAGGCAAGACACTTAACCCACCTCGCCTCCAGCATCTGCGTACAATGTGTGTGTGAGTGGGTGAGTGGTTCCTTTATGTAAGAGCTATATAAATGCGTGAACATGACTATTTACCAGATGGAAAGTAGCAGCTAAATCTGGCACAAATCTATTTTTTTAGTAAGATTAATGAATTTCTGCATGGTCCCTGACAAATAAGGAAGAAAGAAACAAAGTCAGTATCACGAGGCGTTCAAAAAACTGGAAATAACTCACCTTTTTCATCGTAAAGTGCCATGTAAAGGTTAAAGGAGCTGTATGTCGCCTATACGCTGTTACAGTACGACTAAAAAGTATAACAATCTCAGCTGAACCCGGGCTGCAGTGGCTTAACCTGCGACAGGGGCCACACTGTGATAAGTGTGACTCCTTCCAGATCAGTGTGTCTCTGTTCTTCCACTGATCTGAACCAACAACACACAGACGCACACACACACACACACACACACACACACACAGCCCAGAGGAGGCTACAGCCCTGCTCCTGACAGGTTACCCCCGGCAACAGGTGATGGATGGACTTAAAGAGAGCGCTGTGTGAAAGGACAGCGACTCACGGTACGCCTTAGGTTCACCATCAACTATATCTGACCCATTAGGAAAGGCGTGTGTTCTCGGGCTTTTTCCTCTTTTATTTTGGACGTTATTGGATAAAGCCTTGAAGCGGGATTAAACATCTAAACTCCGCCCACAAGCACATTTTAGATAGAGTTGATAAACTGGAGAATTAAAGGGGAGGGTGAGGGGGGAGGAAGTGTCTGCATGTGTAAGGAACAGTGTGATTGGTCTAACAGGTATCCACACTTCAAACTCCGCCCCTTGCAAAGTCATTTGTAATCAGAAGCACCTGGCTGTAATCAGGACAGTCTTTTGTGATGTTATTGTCTACTTGAAATCGCTGAGGCCACTAGAGGCAGCACACACTCACCCAGAAAGCAGCAAATTTATCTAGTTTGCAGTGAAGTGACTAGGATCAGTAGACAATACTATAAACAAAAAAGTAAAAAAGAGCAAAACTTTCCACTTTAAAGCGCTAAAACCATCTTATAAAAATCATAAAAACTAGTTCATTTTAAAATTTTGCAGTGGTCCACAGTAACTAGCAATAACTGAAGTGGTTTGTTTGACAATAAAAATGTTTTATGATTATGCTGCATGCGTTCCCCCATGGTCAAGTTGAATTTTCCAAGTTCTGACTTATAAATTTACTGGAACAACCTTCCATCTCAGGATTCCCACATGGAAATTCAGGCAACATTTCAGACCCTCGAGGTGGATCCGAGTGAGAAAATCCAACGCTGCTGCACCTGCAACTGGGGAAAAGTTAAAAACCCGACAGTTACAATATTGATAATTGTTTTCTGTCAGTGGACAGTTAGAGGGGTGCTGTTGTGCTGCGTTGTGCTAATGGTGCACAGAGCTGAGCAGAGAGCATCAGGGGGCAGAGGCAGATTAAACGAGAGACGTCCCTTTGTTTGTTGTGTAGATGTTTATACCACTGAACAAATGAGCACAGACACAACACTTTGCATACTGATTTTTGTCTGTTAAACAAGACAAACTGGCAAAGAGAGTTTAAAGGGGAAGGGCCTTAGCCGTATGAGCTGACACCAAAAGGAACATTTCACTCTCAGACGTTGATTATAACCTGTAATTGTAATAACAATGTCTGGCTACTAGATTTATTTAATTACATCTGCATTTTGGATGATTTGAGCACTTTCCTCGTTTATATTACTCATATGAATGGTACTGTACTGATCATTGTTTTAGTTTTTTTCCAGCCTGAAAACTGGAACAGAATCTCAGTGGAAAATGTCACTCTACGATCTGAGTTCTGACCACAGAGGATAAGGATGGCAGCATTAGACGCAGACAGCACACAGCACACAACACACAGCACACACAGACAGCACACAGCAGACAATACACAACACACAGCACACAGCACACAGCAGTCTCATTTGACCCCGAGGGCTGCTTTTACCTGCTACCAAGATACTATCTATGCTCCTGTCTACGCTTCTGTCTATGCTCCTGTCTATGCACCTTTCTGGGGATGTTGATAGAGGGACGCAGCACGGGCCCTGACAGTCTCATTAATCTAACACAGCTGTACACCCGGGCACAATCATGGCATCTTTAATATCATGTTTTGGACTATTGGCTCTCCCAAGAGGCTTCTGTTTTGTTTTGTTTTTTTGTAGTTAGTAACACTGGAGCTGGAGAGGTCCAAATTCCATGTGGGAATTTGCAGTCAGATTACATTTGTGGGGGTCAGTAGCTCAGTTGGTAGAACATTTGTCCACTGATCCAAAGATTGTTGGTTTGAATCCTGCTCTCAACATAAACATCATTAGTGAAGTGGTCAGATCCACTGATCCACAGGTTGGTGGTGCAATTCCAGCTCCCACAAATGAACGCTGTCATTGTGTCATTGCCCAATGTCTGCAATTTCCTATATTATTGGTTTGTAGGAATGTTGTGACATAATCTGAAACCCAGCAATATAAAACGGATTTACATTTAAATTAATGTTTTTATTATTATTATTATTTAATACTATTACTCCTCCTATTACAACAACCACAAACAATAATAATAGTAATAATAATATGTGTATTACTAAATTCGTATATATACTTTAGACTAGAATACGCGATAAATTTACTACACAATTTCGGTAAAAAATGATGAACCAGTGCAGTGCTTAAATCTGAGTAAATACTGCCATCTAGTGGTCACTTGCATGAACCACATCTCCATCAACTGACACATTTTTCTCCGGGTTTTGTCTTACAGGTAAAAAATCACATCATACTGAACACCAACAACATGCGGGCACATCTCTGATAGGTAAAAAACAAAACATTCTGAACATAACATACTAAAAAACATTCTGCAAATAAGTTTCATTTTTTGCTTTATTACACGTTGAGTAACGCCTGACAGGTACAACTTTGGGAACAACTTTAGGCAACGTCTTCAGCAGGCAAAATCAATGCAATACTTCTTAGCACTTTCTATGACTTTTCAGCAGCAAATCTGTCAAAAAACAGTCCATTTATGAATTAAGCAGCCAGTTTAAAGCTTTGAAATAGTTTTGCACATAACAGCAGACGGACTTTTCAGTTGAGGTGTGAACAGGAGTGTTTTTAGGCCCAGACACATTTACTGGACTTGCTCTGATCATTCTAGACCTCATATGAACTAATAAAAAAGCACTACTTCTTCAGTAATGCCACTACTGTTTTTATTTCAACTGCTTCACCCTGTTCACTGTGATCACTGTGATATGGGCTGTGTGCAGAGGTGTTTAATTGTTACATCTTTAAATTACTTAACTAAAACCAAAGTTGTGAGGTGAACACGTAGTTTACTTCTGTGCATGTTTTGGGTTGATGGGTGAAACCGGAGTGTCTGAAGGAAACCCACCCAGACGCAGAGAGAACATGCAAACTGTTACTACTAGATTTAAAAAAATAAGTACAGTATTAAAAAGTCACCTCCAGGACTAAATATTGGTTCATTCTATGTATTTGTCTTTTAAAAATGGTTTTACTGGGATTATCTTTTTTATTTTTATCAGTCAGTGGAAGACGAACCGCGATACAGCGAGGGACAGTTTACCAAAAAACCAGTTGACACAGTGCTTAAAGTTTGCAAATTAAGTTCGCTCACAGATTTACTCAGTTTATGAGTGGTGGGGATTTTGGCACTGAACTGGAAGTAGAAGTTAAATGCCATACTGTGGAACATTCGAGGCAAGGCAGCGCTCAAGTTTATGTAACGGCCCATCTGTGAGCGTTTGTGACTGTTATTGTGCTGCATTTTAATAAAAAAAAAAAGTGGAACAAAAGTTAACAATTAACCCGTGGCGAGCGTGAGCGCAGACAGACCGGCCCGAGGAGAGACTGGAGCGAAGTTTTTGTTTGGTAATAACCTTCAAATGGACCCTGGATTAGTTTAATCTGTAAGAGACCAGGCCCACGGCTGAATTTGCTGAAGAAAAATGTTTTTTAAGTTGTGGCACTGTTGTTATTTAAAGCTGGATTATGTAACTCTTCTCAGGGAGCGTCCTCCACCTGCTTGTTGCTATGGAGATGTTGTTTTTTTTGTCTGGATGCAGCACTGTACGGCATTAAACTCGTGTTTCTTGCATGTGTTCAGTTGTGTTTTGTTTCATTCACACGTTTAACACACAGACCCTGCAGATTTAGGCTGAGTTCTTCTCTCAAACTGGAAAAAACACTCTGTTCCACCTTGTCATGTCTTCTTCTGTCACATCTGTCACGTCTGTTTCATTAAACGTGAGGTGTAATTTTCAAATTATTCCTACAACTGAAACAACCGTCTCTGCTCTGTGACGTCTCTGTACAAATGTGTGTGTGTTTAAAATCTGATACATTTTACACTGTGAACATGCATGAATTTTATATAACACAACAATGAAACTTTATACTTTAAATATTATATGGCAATGATTCAAGTGATACTAATAAACTTTATTTATACAGCACCTTAAAAACAGAGTTTACAAACTGCTTGACGAGACAATAAATGCATCATGAAACAAAATACAACAGACAAAAAACACAAAATAACAAAAGGCTCTCACAGGTGCTATAATAAAACATGGTCCACAGTGTGAAACGTGGCACTCAGATCTAAAAGGATTCAAACTGCTCTTTATCATCGGTGACTTTGAGGAGGGAAGTGTCCATGAAGAGCCCTAAAACCTCTTTAAAATGACTGATTCATTTTTAATTTGAGTCCAGTTGCAGAGCAGTGTAGGGAGCAGTGATGGTCCTGAGGTGTTGGTCAGTGTGTGTGTTTGTCCTACAGTCCTGCTCCTCCTCATCGAGCCTTTGAGCTGCTCGGTGCTGAGGAGCTCAGACGGGCAGGTGTTTGGGGGGTTGGTGAGGTTGTCAGGTGTCTGTGGGGGTTGTTGGTCAGCTGAGGTGTTGGTCAGTGTGTGTGTTTGTCCTACAGTCCTGCTCCTATCCGCTCCTCCTCATCGAGCCTTTGAGCTGCTCGGTGCTGAGGAGCTCTGCTCAGTTATTTAGATTGACCCAGGAGGTCAATCAAGGGGGCTGTGGACCCGCTCTCGCATTAGAGGTCCTCTGGTTTAGATCCTGCAGAAGGCCCTGCGCAGTGAGCGCAGGAAAGAGCCCAGCCTGCTCCTCTTCTTCAAGGGTGCCACCAGGTTATAGTGGATAGCGTCCAGGACTGTGGAGCTGAAGCCTCTCTGGGCCAGAGCGGCGCCACGCACATGGGTCTCCTTTTGGCCTTTGCACAGGTCTTTGTACACGGCTGAAGCTACGTCTTTGTATCTGCTCGGATTCACATAAATCTTCCACTCTGACACCTGATCCTCCAGCTGAGCCAGCACGTCCCGGTACAGAGGTAAACTGAGAGGGTCCAATTCTACCTGGAAGATTTTTGAGACCACCTCGTATACAAGCTTGTTACAGTCCTTTCTGCTCCACAGCCCAGACAGGGGGTCCGGCCTCTTGGATGTAGGGGTCCTGGGCACATCTGGAGTGGGCGCTGGAGATTCAGCCGCTCTCTCTGAGAACACCATATGCTTCGGAGTTGACTGGGAAGGCTGAAGATAGAGAGGGGCACTTCTGGAGTCACTCTATGGTCCTGGCTACCTGACCGAGGGGGGAGGGCGGGCCCATACTGCTGGGGCTCAGGGGGGAGGGCGGGCCCATACTGCTGGGGCTGAGGGGGGAGCGGAGTTGGCTTCTGGGGCTGAGGAGGGAGGAGCGCTGGCTGGTTGTGTATGGGTCGGGGTATTGGTGCGAACTTGCGGGGAGCGTACATTCTGAAGCCTACTCTGTGAATCCTCTCCAGAACTCTCTGGACCGGGTCGGTCAGCATGGGTAGCCGTGTTTGCATGTGCACCCAGTTAGACATTTGCTCAAGAAAGACCCGGACCTGCACCCCGACGCCCTTCCTGAACTTTGGCCTGTTTTGAACAACGGCGACACTGGTTGTGATGACGTCAGTGAGGTTCTCGCTCAGATCATTGAACTCTCCTCGGCTGATGGACTGGGGCAGAGCTTCGTACACGTCTCCCTCCACATGGACTAGCTCCTCCAGAAGAGGAGAGGCCAGCTCCATCACCTCCTCTGGGGTCACTCCAGGGCGAGCACCAGAGCACTGGCAGACGCGCTGCAGTAAATCACGAAGAGCAGTTTTGGCATAGCACAACGTAAAGAAAGCCTTAATCTTCTTGGCCAGTCCTGTCAGACATGACCAGCGGGTGAAGCAGTAGCTGTCTTGCTCTGCCAAAATGGGAGACCCTCCGGACTCAGACTCGATGTTGCTGAGCTCGTCCGTGATGGAGGTGACTATGGCGGAAGCCGCCCTGAGGCTCTCGTAGCTCAGGCTGCTCTCCTCCTCTCCGCTCAGCTCCACGGCCTCGGCCAGCAGGATCTCCCTTACCTCTGCTGTAGCAGCTTGGATGCTGGGGCTAGAACTTTTTGTCAGTACCACCAATCTGCCTGAAGTGGATCCAGAAGTGAGGCTTTTAGAGACAAAGGTATCACTGGAGGTTTTCTGGGGCTTTCCACACCAGTTAATGGGGCACAATCTGGCTGGGCGTGGTCTGGGTCTCGGCTGCTCCTCTTCACTCTCTGCTCCATCAGAGAGTTCCTGCTGCACAGAGCCTCTACATGAGATGCCCAGTGTCTCTCTGAGCTTCTTGCACCTGCTTCTGGGTTCTACTTTCTCCTCTGTGCTCCGCTCCATGACCTCAGGAGGCAGTGGTTTGGATGCTCTGGTGAAGCTGGGGGCACTCTGCTCTTCTTCTGTGTTTTCAGGAGCTGTAATGACCTCTAGCTCCTCATCGTGATGCCTTTCTGAATTACTGCAGCTTCTGCCCATCTCCTGCTTGATGGACTGGAGGCTTGTGCTCGTGGAGGGAGCCTCATCTTGGGGCTCAGCTGCTGAAGATGGGTGATTAGTGGAAACACACCCCCCACAGCCCTGCCTCACTTTGTTCTTAATGGAGTGCAGCATTTTTCTGGCGTGAATCACCATAGCTTTCATCTGTTCTTTCCGGGGTCTATAGACACTGTCCTCGGGGACCACAAGGCGTTTGTTTTGCACTTGGCTGCGGTACAGGGTGGAGTTTATGGAGGTGGTCACTTCTTCAATCAGCACTTCGGAGAGAGAACTGATGGACTTGTGAGTGCCACCGAGCACCGAATGGAAACTGTCATTGACACTGGTGTACACGGCTCTGCGGACCGCCTCCTCAGACAGCACCAGTGGGTGCCCTTGCTCTCTCCCCTCTAACGCAAAGTTCTTGAGGGCGTCCAGGATCACGTTTGCGATGGTATTAATCACCTCCAGGAACATTTCTACCAAAGTCTCCCTGGACTCCTGCTGTTCCAGGTCTGCAGCTCGGTCCCAGAAGGAGAGCACCAGAGACTGGACCAGTTCTGTGGGGATTTGGGGGACGGCCTCGTTGAGAGGAGAGTGGGCTGCTGCCTCTCGATCTATCTCTTCTTCATTGTCCTGTGCAATGGACACAGTCTGCTCCGTCAGAGACATGTCCTCCTCTGTCAGGAGTCTCAGGCTGGAGACTGGAGCGCTTCTCTGCTCCTCTAGGATGGAGCTATCAGTGCTTCTTGTGATTTCCATTTATATAACTGTGTGAAAGGCGTTACTCAAATGAAAAAAAACTATTATAATAATTATAATAATCAGTCTTGTGTGGACTGGTAAATCTCGTTTCTCTGAAACAAGATTCTCTGAATCTACTCTGTTAAACGTTTGTTTAACTTGTTTCAATTTTTTTTTACTTTAACTGGGCTTACTAACTCTGTCACGTTACATCACAAGGCTTTAAGTCTTTGAGTCTATGAGTCTTTGACGTTACCATGACAACACACATGACCACGTGTTCCATTGGAGGGTGGTTACCATGGCAACACACGGTCACATGACCACGTGTTCCATTGGAGGGTGGTTACCATGGCAACACACGGTCACATGACCACATGTTCCATTGGAGAATTTAAAATTGAACTTTGAATTTAAAAGTTTGAAATAAAAGTCTTTATTTCATCATGGGGGTTTTAAAGCACTAAATTCATGGATCTATTAAAATAACTGGAGAGGTTATTGCTACACTGAAAAAAGTAAAACTTTGGTTTAACGTATAATTTATAATAATAATATAATCTGCTCATGTATTTGTTCGACTTGTCAGCGAGGGCGGGACTCCATCCTGAGCCACCCCTCAAGCTCGTTCCTGTCCGGTGACCTCTGACCCCAGAAGCAGTCCCCGCAGTCTGAGAGGGCCATCACTGAGGTGGAATAGATCGGCAGGGACAGTTCTGTGAATGAGCCGGGGTCAGTGGGCCAGGCGACAAACGAGAGCCGATCTATTGACTCAGCAGAATTAAAAAGAGGTTGAAAATATTATTTTCTTTGTTCAACTTTCGTCTTATATGTTTAAAAGCCAACGAGACGCAGGCCTTGGGTATTCTGTCACTGTGGAGTTCAGTTACTATTTAAATGGCTTAAATGACAAACTCAGTTATACTGCAGTTATTCGGGCTGCAAAAACATTTATTTATCTTCACCTCCACTTACATTCTCTGTATCATATATGTCAAAGTCAAAGTTACACTGCAGGCCAAATCTGGATTTGCATTAGAGCTGGCCCGCTGGTATATAGCGCATACACCACTAAAACTACAAATCCCAGAATGTTTTGTTAGTATCGAGACCAATGATCAGAGTAAATCAGGGTGTAGCAAATTGAGCTTGAATTTTTGTTTTCTCTATGCAGTTTTTCTACTCCAAGGCCTGGACTGTTAATAGTTTGAACATCTTTGAAACATTTTCAGTGAGTGGAATAATACATTTTTTTGTTTGTTTTTGGCTTGTGAAAAAAGATTTACTTTAAGGAACTTGAAAGGCTACAGAGAGAGACATAATTTATTTTATTTATTTAAATAAGAAATGATACTGATGTGCAATGTTCCCTCTAAATTTTCATGTATCTGAGCAAACACACAAACTCCCTGAGCGCTCTCTGGACCACCGTGAGCACCATGTGCACACTGTGAACACGCGAGCATTACATCCAAACAATTTACAATATCTATTAAAGGAATCAAATTACAACAGTAATTTCTGTCAAATTACTTTTAATAAGGGATTTTGTATCATTAAAATGAAATAGACAACGATCTTGTCCATAAATAGTATTACTACTAGTACTAGTACACTATTAGAAGCATGTTTAGTTTAACTGACAAAATATGAACTGCCAACTGAACCAAGCCAACAATAAACTCAACTGAAACTATTGTGAAAACAAAAACGAAAGAATTAGGAGTTTTTTTTCCAAATGTCAGTGACTTTTGAGCCACCATGTCAAAAAATAAAATGTCGGTTCAGAGAATGGGACAAGCTAGTTCTAGAAGTGATGGCAGTGTGTAAAGAACCACTTCTGCCCACAAACAGCTGGTCCTTTAGTGAGTGTGCCTCACCTGGGGGCCCGTGGGGTGCAGTGCCTGAAGTTTCTTGAGCTTGTTCTGTTTGTAGTAGTCATAAATCATGAGCGCAGCATACACTTTCCCCACTGTCAGCTCATTATCTGAAAACAGAGGAGGGACAGTTCACACATGTGTCCACTAGATGGCAGCAGAGGACACAATTTCGGTAAAAAATGATGAAGCAGTGCAGTGCTTAAATCTGAATAAATACTGCCATCTAGTGGTCACTTGCATGAACCACATCTTACAGCGCTTTAGTTCAAACGTCTCCATCAACTGACATATTTTCCTCCGGATTTTGTCTGACAGGTAAAAAACACAAATACTAACACCAAAAATATGCGCGCACATCTCTTACTAATTTGAAAAACATTCTGAACTAAATGCTAAAAATGTATTGCAAATAAGTTTCATTTTTTTTGCTTTATTACACGTTGAGTAACGCCTGACAGGTAAAACTTTGGGCATAACTTTAGGCAACGTCTTCAGCAGCAAAATCAATACAATACTTCTTAAGACTTTCTATGACTTTTTAGCAGCAAATCTGTCAAAAAACAGTCAATTTTTGAAGTAAGCAGCCCATTTAAAGCTTTGAAATAGTTTTGCACATAACAGCAGACGGACTTTGTATTTTCCAGTTGTTCTTTTTGCTTTTTTCGTAAGTGATGCCCTTTTATTGACTTTCAGATTAAACAACATTAGCGAAGTTAGCAGCCATGTCCAACATGCTCTATCCTCTGTTTTCAGCTCGTAAACAGGTCGGATGAGAGAGATTTTCGGTAGTTTTACTTTGAATGACAGTCGTGAGGGGTTAGGTGGACGCTAATGATCCGCCATGTGTGCGTTTGTTGTGGGTGTGCGCCATGGTGACTCCCCGGTGCGTCTCTGAGTTGTGCGGTTCTCAAGGCAACGGACAAATGTAAGCTCCCCGGACAACAAATCTGCAAAGAAGCGAGCAAGAATAACGAATACTAGAGATCTAACGGTTGCTGGTAAGTTTTTAAGTTTATTTTATGGCAAATTGTAGTGTAAATGTTGCTTTAAAGTGTGTGTAAATTGTGACATGTTGTCTTCCAAGTGGAGCATACAGGCTGGACTGGTTGTGTGGTTAAACAAGTCTGTGCCTCACATTTGAACTTGCTATGTGCTACTACTACTACTGAAAGTAAACAAATCCTCAACTTTATCATCAGTTGAAGCTGTTTGATGAATACAATCTGCTTATAACCCATAGTTTTATTTGTATTTTTCTATTACAGATTTATAAATCACTTCACATCTGTGGATTGTAGTTCTCTTCTCTAATATAATAATGCACAGGATCAGACATATTTTGGTGATTCAAATTATTATTTAAATTTAAACCTAAGGTAAAACACTTGGATATGCATGAAGTTCTTGTTGAATAGCACATCTGTATTCATCATAATAATAATCAGTTATAAATGTTTGAGCTTTTGAGTTCATAAGTACATGCTCCAGCTTAGTGAAGGCTGTTTGCTTATTTAACATAATGCCAGATTGTGGTAGGCTTATATCTCATTGCACTTTTATTAAGTTCTAATTTCCTTATATACAGCAAAAGATAAAGTTTAAATCTGTCAACTGGACAAATTGTTGTAGGAAGACATTTTGCTGCTCATCCAAGCCACTTCTTCAGTTCGGACTAAGGAAAGTCCTACAACAATTTGTCCAGTTGACAGATTTAAACTTCATCTTTTGATATGGATCAGACTTGGACGACTGTGGGATTGCACAGACTTCCTTATGTGCAGTATTAATGCAAATATACTAGATCTAAACCAGGGGTGTGCAAACTACATTCCAGGGATAAAATGTGGCATATTGGCACTTGAGCCTTCTGCTAAACTAGCCCAACTGATCATATTATGCAGGAATTTTTACTGCAAATTTAAGTAATTCTACCACTATAACCTCAATAGCGTCACACTGCAGTGTGATACAGACCAAAAAGACAAATTTTAAAGCCTTTGTAAAGATACAGTGGCTGTGTCAAAACTATGTTAAATCCACCCATCTTAATGATCCACTATAAAGAAAATTACACCCACGATCTAAACCATTAGAGAATCCTCACTTGTCTGAACTTGTTTTAGCAAAATCTGCAGGAAATAAATGAGAGTTTGTCTTCAGGCTTAATATAAAGTGTGAGGGACTTTCCATGGCATCTTTCCATGACTTACAAATGACCTTTTCAGAAAGTTACATCCTGACTGTAACCTGGAAATGGATCAAATGCATAACATAGGAATATTACAGACTCTTAGTGTGTAATAGTCTTAGTCTGAGATTGACTTTTTGCACAATTTTCAAAATAAGAGCATTTTCAAAATGATTCTTTTGATAATATCTTGTTCTTCTTGACAACATATCACACATCTTTATCCTCTGGAAAGAAAATCATTATTGTTTATTAACATAGAAAGGGGTAGTTAGGGGGTTCGTCACATGCTTGTCTCCATGGAAATGTTATACTGGAATGTTCCACAGTATGGACTTAAACTTATGTAGCATGTATTAAAATGTATTAAATTATTTCTATTTATCTATTATCTTGTTATTTATCTATTATCTTGTTTTATTTTATTTCCTTCTGTTCTATGTGTGCGGTGCAATGCTGGAATTTCCCCACTGTGGGACTAATAAAGGCATATCTTAATATCTTAATCTTATTTCAATACAAATCTTATTAATGCTGAATTAAAAAAATAATAACAGTAAGCATGCATTCTAACCATGAGTGGGGAAATACCAATTCCTTCAAAACAGGTGACATACTTTCCACCAGAAAAGTTACATAGAGTTAAACACACCTATTAACAATGACATGCAATATGTCGATGTCGACAAATAGGGTTAGGGTTCCCCACGTTGTTAGTAATATATAGTTTTACAGTATTTTCAGTAAAGAAATTTGACATAGCTTCAAAACAATAATTGTGACCTTGTCTTGTGCACAGCCCCATGTGACACCTGAGACTAAAATCATCTGCTAAACTAATGCTAGAATCCAGGCATTTCAGAACATTGCAGAGATCTAAACTACAGGGTGAAGTTTTACATTGTACAAGACACAATCCATTGAGGCAACATTTGCTTGTTTGCACAGGACACTATAGTGGTAATAAACTAAAAGCATTTGTGATTAAATTCTCATCTATCAAATTACAATTTCTATTATTTTTGTAATTGTTCTTGCTCGTGATCTCTCGCTGATAGTTATCTGTGCACCTGTCCTGTCTGTGCTCCTGTCTGTGCTTCTGTCTGTGCTTCTGTCTGTGCTTCTGTCTGTGCTCCTGTCTGTGCTCCTGTCTGCCCTCTTGTGCTCCTATCTGTACTCCTGGCTGTTCTTTTGTATGTTCTTTTGTATGTTCTTTTGTCTGCGGTCCCTTCTGCACTCATGTCTGTGCTCCTGTTTGCGCTCCTCCTATCTGCCCTCCTATCTGCTGCACTTCTGTCGCTCTGTGCTCCTGTCTGCCCTCTGCGCTCCTATCTGTACTCTGCACTCCTGTATGTTGCCCCCTCTGCGCTCCTGTCTGCACTCCTGTCTGCCCCCTCTGCGCTCCTGTCTGCGCTCCTGTCTGCCCCCTCTGTCTGCCCCTTCTGTGCTCCTGTCTGCGCTCCTGTCTGCCCCCTCTGCGCTCCTGTCTGCGCTCCTATCTGCTGTCCGCTCTGTCTGCCCCTCTGCACTTCTGCACTCCTGTCTGCGCTCCTGCGCTGCCTGCCTCCTCTGCCCCTCTCCTGTCTGCGCTCCTGTCTGCCCCCTCTGCGCTCGCTGACTTGTCTGCGCTCCTGTCTGCGCTCCTGTCTGCGCTCTCTGTCTACGCTCGCTCCTGTCTGCGCTCCTGTCTGCGCTCCTGTCTGCGCTCCTGTCTGCGCTCCTGTCCTGTTTGCGCTCCTCATGCTCTGGTCCGTCACTCTGCTCCATGACTGGTCACCTGTCGGTCACATGGGACAATACTGAACCCCCCGTCCTGAGGTATTAGCACACATTAATCTCCTTCTGTCTGTGTCTATGTGGCAGATAAACCCAGGGCTAGAACATACTCGACCTGCAGCTAACCAGCTCTGTTACAGGTGAGGCACACTAAAGGCCAGAGGGAGGAGGGGTAATGTAAATATTTCTCATAAAATACGTCTGTGATATTTAAATGTAGACTATGTAACCTCTCTGCTTGTCTCTTATGTTTTTGTGTTCTCTGGATGGTATATTCCACACTATGGCATTAAACCTGTCTATCTTCATGCAGACAAGCAGGTGACACCACTATGACAAATTACAGTTCAGATCTGTGGAGAGACGATCCGGCTCACTATAAGAATGCATGTTTTACATAATTCAGCTTTCATAATAAGTTTGACATTTGGATATTTCCTTTGTGATTGAGATTCACAAACTAGAAAAGTGAACTGACTGAATCGAATATTGACTTATCTCAGTGGACATAATGGATAAAAACAAAAAAATATATATGAGTAAAGGCCACTATGAGCAGCACTGTGAGTTTTTAGGCTCTGAAATCTCCTTATCTTCTGGCATAAAGGCATTATAAGCAATCTGATGTAAGCAGGCGACTCCACCAAACCAAATGAAACTCCTGGAATTGAATAAATGAAACACAGATACGTTTATACCTCGCCATGAAACATTCCAGGCAAACAATGGCATTTTCAGACCAGCAGAAAAGTTCCATATTGCACCTTTAACTAAAAAGTGTTCATTTGAGTAGAGTATATACGACTAAAGAAACTCCTGGTGTTCTAGTTGATCTATGGTTGTGTACTTATGTCTTCGCTGTAGTTCTAAATGTGTAGAAACCTGGTGTAGTGCAGACGGGTGTGAGTGAGGATGGACTGATGAATGAGCTGCTGCTGTGGACATGACTGAGGGGATTATTATCTGTTTGAGCTAATCTGCATTAACAATGAGATCCACCGAAGAACTGACATGAGGTGTTGTTGTTGTTTACCCCTAACAACTTTTCTATACTTGCCTGTTATGTGTGTGGTTCCCCGGGGGGCTGCAGTGACGTGTTAGATATTTTTGGGCTGATATGCTGATGATAAACCGATATGGATTAGTTTTCCCAAATTGTGTAATATAAATTTACTGCAGACTCTCCCCAAGCCTTTTCTTAGTGTGTAGTCACATTGTGTGCAGCTATCTCTTTGAATTAAAGTGCTAATATAAAGATTTGTGTGTAGATTGACCAGAACAAAATATCGACCAATGCTGGAGATTTAAGGCTGATAGCAGGTATGCTGAAAAGGTTAAATATTGGCCTGATATATCAACCAACTGATATATAAGTCTATCTCTAGTTAAAGTCAGGATCAGTTTCCATAGGGCTTGGAAATCTAACGTGTGTGTGTGTTTCAGTATGCTTAGTTAGTCCAAAACTGGTATTGTGTTTTGTATGTACACTTAAGAAAAAAAAGTGCATCCCCCCTCTTCATTTGACGCTACATTAAATTTGATTGGCTTGACAGATTAGGGCCCAGTGTTTCTGTGCCACATGTTTTATTGCAGCCTCTTGGTCTTGTTGTTCCGTTGCCGTGACGACTGCAGCTCCTGGAGGGGGACCGTGGGGCCTCAGTGTGACCTTGTGTGAGTGTGGAGTACGAGAGGGTCATCACTGATCAGGTCTGTGTACTGATGTCAGTGCATTAGACTCTTTACAAACAGTGGCCGTTAGGAGGAGAAAGTTTAAAGTCATGGTTTAATTTAGGATGGGGTTTGTTGTTATTACGCTGCTCTCTTATTTGTCCAGAGTCCCCAGTGATCCGGCTGTGTTGTGATTTAATGTCAGATGTCCTCCCTGTCACAACCAGCCACTGTAAAGGAACAGAGGTCCAAGCTACAGTGTTAGAATGTTTCATATAACATAATTTAATCAGTTTGTGAAATATTGAAACTATATTACATCAATCTGACCATCAACTTATTAAAAAAAAGTTCATTTTTTCTGTGTGAACATTGTGCATATATTTTTATTGAAAATGTTTTTTTTATGCAGAATAAGACAGGAGATTTTGTTGTTTCTGGAGGAAATTATGTTACTTCAAAAATTGCAGCCTTTGTGATTTGGTAATTGTGTCCATTCAAGTGTGATTTCAGTTTCATTGCTATTAATCTTGAAACCACACTAATTTTGAAAAACATGCTCCCTTGCTGAGAGGGGGCTTGTCTCTCCACATTGTGCATAATGGAATAAATGTAACTCTATTGACAATGTCCCATAGTTTAATTTTTGTTTTAACTTTTCTGTCTCCATGGAAACATGCGGGTGGTGCTGTTTTAAGTTGTATTTTGTATTGCAAGTCTTTGCTTAAAGCACCTGGAGATGTTGCATTATAAGTAAAACATATTTTTTAAGATGGTAGCGCAAATTAAGAAATAGTTTATTCTAGCTTTTTCCACATTATTTCAAACTGTTTTTTCTTGTCACACAGGTTTCTCGTTGTACCTCAGAAGCATGTGACGATATGAGCCCTATAAGTCAATTTCAGACCTTAGAAAGTGGAATGATGCAGCGCTGGCCCTCCCCTGTCCCAGGCTAACTGCCGCAGCACAGCCATGCACAGACACAGGAGGTCCGGGCACATGTTCTGGACCCCCGCCCCACCCAACCTGTCCCTCTGCATCTCAGACAAGGAGGAGGAACCAGAGGAGGAGCCGGGAGATGCCCAGTCTC
Organism: Periophthalmus modestus; assembly: GCA_019594935.1. Lineage (NCBI taxonomy): Eukaryota > Metazoa > Chordata > Actinopteri > Gobiiformes > Gobiidae > Periophthalmus > Periophthalmus modestus. The sequence continues at coordinate 6,746,350 of JAIEZT010000054.1, forward strand.
TGGTGGGCCATAGCGAGGAGGAGAAGCAGGGTGATGTCCAGTCTCTGGTGGGCCATAGCAAGGAGGAGGAGCAGGGAGATGTCCAGTCTATGGTGGGCCCAGGAGGAGCGGGCTGGAGTCCAGTCTGTGGTGAGCCATCTCCCATCAGAGGTGGACCAAAGTCGGGGTGTCAGTCTAGACCATGTTCTGGATCTGATAGGGCTCAGGGAGGACGAGATGGGGCTGGGACCTGGAAACTATACACATAACTTCAATCCACTGCCTGCAGACGGCGATGGTGAGTGTTATCAATGCAGATAAAATGGTAATGTAAATATTACAATATCGTGTGAGCGGAGACTGAACCTTTGGATTAATGGGCAAACCATTATTAACCTATTAAAGGCACTGATCTATGTCATTTTTCATTTTTTGCAACGATCCATTATTCAATTGATCAGTTTATAAGCATATTTTACCCCAACGACTCTCACAGACCGCATACGGCACAATTAACAACTGCGTTGGAGTGGTATTGTTGTGGAGTGCAGCTCACATGTAGTGGTCCTAAGCTTTGAAAGCTGCATTAGTGAAACCACAAGTTGACATGATAATTAACCCTTTATTAACACTATGGAGGGCTGTGGCGTCTGGTCAAAATAGACTTGGAATAATCCGGTGCACCACAGCACCTCCACAGCATCCTCTGTAGAGCTCCAAGGACATCTGAGCTCCTATTATTACCTTTAAATATTTTTACATAAAAATATTCAAGAGCATCCATTTTAACAAGTAATTAAGGTGATGTTTAGTTCTCTCGGCTGATGTCTGTTGTTGTAACTTCCAGCTGAAGACTTGGATCATGGCTCTAGTCCGTTGATGGTTGGCACTGACCCGGATGATTCAGACAAGGAAGACTACGAACGTGAGGAGTACTGTCACACTCCTACCAAGTGTCTGAATGATGACGTAACCCCCCGAAAAGACCCACCAAGTCCCCAGAGAAACGTTCCCTAACCACCACTACCACTGCCCCAACACACGGCCTGCTGCCCCCTCCAGAGCACCCAGCCTACCCCTCCTCATCACCCCAGAAGAACTAGCCAGCAGCTCGGGCATTCTCGACGAAACCCTTCCCGAAATCCCCTCGTCACAAAGCTCCAGTCCACAGTCCAGTCCTCGACCCAAAGAGCCAGATGTTGAGTCCCATAATCCAGCGAGTGAAACAAGGGCCTTAAAGGAGAACGGTGCTGTGAGTAAGATCCCCGTGAAGGTGTCCGTGACCAGGGAGAAGGGGAGTGTGATGGAGGAGACGCGGTTAAGCACCACAAGTTTACTTAAAGCAGGGCCACGGTCTTCCAAATCCTGCTGTCAGAGCAAACCAAGTCCAGAGAGAAAAGAGAGGGCGCACAGGAGACAGAAGAAGCCTGCTCTGTTCAGGTAACGCACAACACTGACTTCAATTATCAAACAGGGTCATGAGGCCAGCCGGCAGAGGTGGGTAGAAAGGCCAAACACTGTACTCAAGTAAAAGTAACGTGATTTTAGTAGAGGGGTGTAGAAGTAGTGGTCCAAGAAATTACCTGTTAGTCAATTAGGAGTAAAAGCATTCAGTTAGAAAAGTACTCTGGAAAGTACAGTTTCTTTAAAAAGATACTCAAGTGCATGTAACTGAGTACGATCCACCTCTGCTGGCCAGCCCATAGCCTGTGCAGTTTGTGTCTGTGTATTGCTTTCATTTCTTTTCAGTAACTTTCAGTCATAGCTTGAAATAATATATTCAATGTATTATTGACATATCATCATGTTAATTACCTAAACACTAACACTAATGTCTGTTAGAGAAGAATGGTGAAGTTAAGGTTTTTCCGAAACTGATGATTTGAAGGAGAATTACTTTACAAAATCGACTTTTAAGAGCCTCCATATTTTAATGACTTCTCCTCGTCTTTAACTCACTCCAAGTTTAAGATTTAGAGTGATTCATACATGTTTGAGTAATCTGTATTGTCCTGCAACATTCAAGGCGTCATTGCTCTGAAACACCCACTGCTCTGTACTAATTTATTTAGTTTTTTTATTATTACAATTTTATTTAAGAGGTTATTCACGTAAGATTCAGCAATAATTTGATATAGCTAACTTCTTACTTTCAAAATGGTCAGTTAGATTTGGTTCTTTCTTTTTCTCGATACGTTTCGGTGATCATTTTCCAGTTGGCCTAATTATTTACTAGTATTTTCATTACTGGAGGAGTAGAAAATGAAAAAAAGATAGAATTTTTTACACTTATACTTCTATGGGGTATTAATTGCAAAAAAAAAAAAAACATATTAGATCAATATGTTATTATATGTTTATATATATATACAATGCTATAGTTGCCAAAAAACAATATATCAACACGATTAATAAATTTCTTTTTTGACGTGTGCATTCCGCTACTTATATATACTATATCACATCAGGTTTGTGAAGTTGTAGTATATTATTTTAATTAGCCTTAGATCTTTTGTATTTATTAATTTTGAAAATTCTAGTGTTGGAGCATGGGTGACGTAGGCTAATAAATGGGCTGAAGATTGAATGGGATCGTACTAGCTACACATCACTGTAAGGTAGTGTTTGAAGAGCCTGCTGGGAGAGATCAATAGATTAATTCTTGTGTGGGAGCATGGGTGACATCTAAAACCTCTTCCGGCATGTTTTTGGTGATGGAACAAAGCTCTAAAAAGTCGATTTAGCATAAAAACCCACTCTCTAATGTTCTATTTCCCCTCACACTCTTGTTCTTTCCCAGCTCGGGGGTTCCGACGGTGCATCGTCCCGACCTGTCCAAAGTGGAGCCCAGGGTTCACTTCCCCAAAGACGGCTACACCCCTCCACAGAGCCGCTACCCCAAGAGGAGTGACTGTGTGTCCCCGGAGCGCCCCCTGGTGTACATGTCCCCGGCTGACATCGTGACGGAGGTCCTGTTCAGCCCTGCAGAGGATGGAGCAGACCCAGAGGAGGAGCACACCCTTGAGGCACTCTCCATCTTCCCCCCTGATTTCAGGTCCAAGCAGCAGGCCATAGCTCTGGTCAATGAGCTGCAGGTATACTATACTATATTATTCTATACTATACACTCACTTCACGTGTATTTAAGAGCAGACCCACACAAATGACAGGGTTACAGTGATGAGTTTAACCGATGGATAAACTTTGCTGCTTAGACTGCAGAGGCTGCTAAAACATATGAGGTGTAAAAGCTTAAAATATATCAAAATATTGGTATGGTATCACTTATGTGAACTCCACATTTACTGTTTTTTTTTCAAGCTCAAGCCTTTATTTGACAGGGCAGTGCAACATGAAACGGTGAAGAGTGGAGAAAGCATTAAGAAAATAGTCGGGGCACTTACAGAACATATGTGGCATAGATTGTGCTACCTAACTATTGTAAAATACATAATTTTTATCCAACTTTTTAGGCGCAGTGACAAAATTGTGTGAATTGTGCAGGCATAAAGGTTTAGTTATACTGCTTGTAATGGAGTATTTGACCCCAGCAACCGGATTGTTCAAATGCAGAGGACAAATGCATCTCTACCCCTGATCTGCTTGTAGGAAAAATGTATTTAGATAAAGTTATTTTAAATGTAATCTCACCCTCTCTCTCTCTGTCCCTCACCTTCTCTTTTCTCTTTCTCTCTCTCTCTCCCTCTTTCTTTCTATCCCATCTCTCTCTGTTCCTCACCCTCTCTTTCTTTTTTCCTTCTCCCCTCCCTCTCTCTGTCCCTCACCATCTTTCTTTTTCCTTCTCCCCCCTCTCTCTGTCCCTCACCCCCCCCCCCCCTCTGTCCCTCACCCTCTCTTTTTTTCCTTCTCTCTCTCCCCCCCTCATCTCTCTCTCTCGCTCTCTCTCTCTGTCCCTCACCATCTTTCTCCCCCCCACCTCTCTGTCCCTCACCCTCTCTTTCTTTTTTCCTTCTCTCTCTGGCCTCTCTCTTTTCTCTCTCTCTCCCCCCACTCTCTCTCTCTCTCTCTCTCTCTCTATCCCACCCTCTCCCCCTCTCTCTGTCCCTCCCCCTCTTTCTCTCTCTCTCTCTCCATCCCTCTCTTTCTGTGCAGGAGGAAAACAGCAGGCTGAAGCTGAAGTGTGCTGCGGCCGCCAACACCATCGACCGGTTGCGTCTGGAGGGAAAGGTACCTGACTCATCTGTCATGTTTACAGTGTCTGTGTTTGACTAAAGGTGTTTGAATTCAGACGTTCTGTTCTCCTATTTGGCCCACACACATTATATCTGTCTCAAACAGGTTACTGTCCGACGCCTTTGAACATGAATTGAACTTTCTTTGATTGACAATATACAAGCCAGTGCGAATAGGTTTGTTTGCCACTGGTCTTGATATTAAAATTTCAAGAAAAAAAAGTCTCAGTACTGATAGGGCAATAGTGCAATAAAGAAAGTCTTGGTGGACTAAAGACGTGCTGCCGATCGATTAGTCTAGAAATGGGGTGCAGCAAAAGCTCTCAAAACCATTACGTATCTCTGTATCTGACCCAAAATGCACTCACAAGACTCCAGCTGTACGGGAAGTACTAGACATGTGTATAAAATGTACTTGTATAAAAATAGA
>JAIEZT010000054.1:6755951-6862375 GCA_019594935.1 Periophthalmus modestus
TGACCCTCTCCAAGCTGGACACGATGAGCCAGACTACATCCATCTGTGAGTGAGACGTTCACTAACACAGGCATATTCAACTTGCGGCCCAGGGCCCAAACCAGGCTTTCCAAATGATCTAATCCAGCCCTCTTGTTTACTGCTTAAGTACTTTTACTCTGGTTTAGTGCTAATTTAGTCCTTTTCTGCTCTATACCTGATTTAGTTCTAATTTAACTTTGAGTTAGTTCTGGTTCAAACACAGTTGGTTCTAGTCTACTGGAGACTAAAGTCACTACTGGATCAGCCATTTTACAGAGCAGTGTTGGTGAAGCCTTTTGGGTTTTATTTCTGACAAAAATTCTGTTGTTATATTATCATGACTGAAACACATCTAGATCTAGATCTCCAGCCCCGAGGCCATGACACGCTGAAAGATCTGCTTTTCAAGAAAATGAAATTGAAGGCTCAGCACTAACACAATGGACAATGTGTAAAAATATATCTCATAATCCATGTGAAAAGAATGTAAACAGACTTTTAGCTATAAGCTAATGTGTGTGATCACAACTGATCACTCAAATCTTTCTTTGGTCCTATTCACACAGTCAGTTGTTTTGCTCAGGTACCACAGCCACAAAGTCCTGCCGGTGCCTGTAGTGAAGGACCTGAGCTGTCATGGCCGCCCTGTAACAGCAGAACCACAACGTGAGGAGGCCAAGAGGCTGTCTATGGCCAACACTCAGACGCCTTATCGACATCTGCCCAGGTCTGTATCAGGAATGTTTAAAGGTGCACTGTGGAACTTCTGGTGGAGGGTCTGTCACCTGCTTCTCTCCATGATGATTTTGCTTTGCCTAGAATGTTCCACAGTATGGCATAAAACTTATCTATCTCCATGGAGAAAAGCAGAAGATGCCAAGTAATACCAAGTAATAGGTAATAGGTCTGGTCTGAGGAGAGGTAACCCCGCTCACAGTAGTATATATTATGCATCTAAGGGATTTTTGAGCAATAAAAACACCTGTAATTGAATAAATGCAGGATAGATAAAGTAAAAAGCCATACTGTGGGACATCCCTGACATTCCATAGAGACGACAGGTGACAGAACTCCTCACCAGAAAAGTTACATAAATACAAACAATAAATACAGTAAAACGTTTTTAGATTTTAAATCAAATTGCATTCAAATACATGTGCATTATTTATGTCAGTTTCCTCACTTTTCTTACACTTAATGTTCTTTTTAATCTTATTTGGAAAACAAATGCAGTTCTTTAAATAATGGCTAAAATCTGTTTCTTTTATTCTTGTTTCGATGACAGGGAAACTGATCACAGTGCTCTCCCAAATCATCCTCCATCAAAATCCAACCACCCCCAGGATCTTCCTCAACCCCCTCCCAGCACCAGCACGCCTCAAGTGGGCGGCTCCTTCACTGCAGAGGTTTTGGACCCCCACAAACATACCCATCCTCTCAGCAGAGGACGGTCTGAGATGGGACAGTCCTCCAGCAGAGGGGGCTCTCAGGTGGGACAGTCCTCCAGCAGAGGAGGGTCTGAGATGGGACAGTCCTCCAGCAGAGGGCATTCTCAGGTGGGACAGTCCCCCAGTAGCAGCCTGAGCAGCATGAGGGAGGCTCCAGACAGGACGGACCATATCCGTGAGGCGGAGCGGAGGTCTCAGGTCTGAAGAAGCATAAACTAAATGTATTTAAATAAAAGTTTATATTTTAAACGTAAGGCCTACTTGTTTTATACACGGTATAGTCCAACAACAGCTTTTCTGTTTAATGCAGCTTTATACTCTATACTCTTATACTCTTTATACTCTATACACTTATACTCTTTGTACTCTGTACTCTTATACTCTGTACTCTTTATACTGTACTACAGACACTCCTCTTTTCCTTCTCTCCTGTCGTCCAGACTCTGTTGCTCTGTAATAAGCACATAGCTAATGGTTAATATCTTGGACCTTTTTCAATGCATTCATCACTGGCTTTCAATGGCCTGAATGGCCTTTTTGTTGTGGCCTGCAGTTTTCTTACTCCACTCCATTTGAAAATAGTCAAAAATACTTTAAAGGTGCACTGTGTAACTTTTCTGGTTGGGGGTCCTCCACCTGCTCCATGAAGTTGTTATCTTATTGCTTTGTCTGGGCCGTTCCACAGTGAGTTGCCTCTTCCTAGATCTAACCATAACTTAATTTCCCATGGTGGCCTCCCATTTGTCTCTGTGGAGACAAATGAGCCTAATGCCATACTGTGGAACAGTCCAGACAAAACAGTCACAGCAAGAAGGTTACAGAGTGTGGACACTTCAGTTGAAAAGTTACATAATGCACTTTTAAAAATAGCTAAAAATGGTCACTGCTGATCAAAACTATTTAAATTAAGATACTGAATTCATTTCATTAGATTTTTCTTGCTCCCACTTCATCTTTCTCTTTGTTTTACAATTTATGGGGAGAATTTTAAGATTCTCTATGGGGATGCCATTTTCTTGGAAAATGGATGAGTTTAATAAGGTAGTGTGGAACATTCCAGGCAAAGCAATCTCCCTCAGCAAACAGGTGGCACATCTTACACAAATATTTCCCCTTTAATATTCATAATTTGTCTCATGTTCGGTGCTAAACTCATCTAACAGCACCAAACTAATATAAAAATTAATGAGCTCAGATCTGGTTTGTTGTACATAAAGTAAAACCAGATGACTCTCGACGGTTTTGTGGTTGTTTCATTATGATATTGACACTGTACGAATCTCGTTTTGCAGTTTTTTATTCTCTAACATTCACATTTGTTCCTCAGGATGGACTGATCTCCCCTGGCACAGACAGTGGCTTTGTGGGCTCAGAGGGAAGCCGCCTGACACCGGCTGCAGCGACCAGTCCTGTCCACCAGAGGGAGCCATCAGAGTGAGGCTTTGTATTCGACTCTTAAAAGATTGATAATATTGTAGTTATGGTTTTAGAGATACACATATGTGATATTGAGTTTTTGAGTGTAAAAAATGGAAACTATTAAAAAAGTTTACATTAAGTCTGATTAAGAGCTGATAAAAAAATTAAGTGTTTTCAGTTTGAGAGAAGTCTAAATATGCAGGGTTTTGTGTAAAAACGTGTGTCAATGAAACAACACACAGCTACAGGTATGTTTTTGATGAGGAAACAGCATTATAACTGATCAGAAAAAAGTGTAATCTGGGCCCTTTAAATTGGAGTTTTGGTTATGACGCTTGTGAAAGAAAAAAACAAGTCATGAAAAAAAACAAGTCATGAATTCACATTGCCTGCATTAAGTCACATTCACAGGACAGAAATGGCCCTTTCCTGAATATCTTTAGAATGATCTTGAGCTGTATCAGAACAAGTATAAGACACATAGACTAGTATACACCCATGGACCTCTATGGACCCTACCTGGATGACTGAGGGATTACACAGATATAAGTAAACATGAGAATATAAAAGAAAATACGATATTCTATTGTCTAAATAAAGCTTGTTTTCTATTATCATCATGGTATCGGAATCAGTATTGAGTATCGAGGCTATTCTTAGTATTCATATCGAGTTTGAAATTTCAATATCATGACATTACTCCCAAAATGTCCCTTCAGTAATAAATTAATTATTTGAGGCCCAACTAGCTTGTCTGTTTGAATATGTATTAAGTATTTTCCTGTAAATCTTGTCTATGATTTTGTCTATCTTCCAGTGTGCTAGGCGTGCCCCTGTTGGTTCGATCCCCTGGACCCTCCATGAGCAGGCAGACCAAAGAAGGGCTCTTGGTGAAAGCTAAGCCCAGCCGCAGGAGCCGCAGAGGGGGAAAGAGACGTGCCTCCTCCTGCTCCCAGCTCCACAGAGACGGTCACATGCACAGTGGCTGCAGCCAGTACAGTAAGGATCATGCTGTGTTCTGCATTACATTTAAAGAGTGTATGGATAATCTCAGCAGAATGCAGTTTTATATTCAAAACTGATCAATCATCCTCCATAAGTAGCTCAGAAGTCTTAGTCCTGCTCTTAGAGACCACAGAGCATCATGGGTGTAGTGCTGCCTGCCACTGGGATTCACACTTCGCACATGTGGATTTAAGGTCAGAGGAGTGGAGTTGTTTGTCTAAAACCAGTTGACATATTTAAAGATTTTTTTCCATTCATCCATCCATCCATTTTCTTCCACTAATCCGGTGCCAGGTCACAGGGGCAGCAGTCTAAGCAGGGACTCCCAGACTTACCTCACCCCAGACACGTCCTCCAGCTCCTCCGGTGGCACCCCAAGGCGTTCTCAGGCCAGCCGAGAGACATTGTCCCTCCAGCGTGTCCTGGGTCTTCCCCGGGTCCTCTTCCCGGTGGGACATGCCCTGAACACCTCCCCAGTGAGACGTCCAGGAGGCATCCTGAACAGATGCCCGAGCCGCCTCAGCTGGTTCCTCTCGACGTGGAGGAACAGCGGCTCTACTCCGAGCTCCTCAGGTGTGACTGAGCTCCTCACCCTGTCTCTAAGGGAGCACCCAGCCACCCTGTGGAGGAAACCCATTTTGGCCGTTTGTATCCACGACCTCGTCCTTTTGGTCATGACCCAGAGCTCATGACCATAGGTGAGGGTAGGAACATAGATTGACCGGTAAATCGAGAGCTTTGCCTTTCGACTCAGCTCCTTCTTCACCACAACAAACCGATACAGTGACCGCATCACTGCAGACGCTGACCTGAAGATTTTTTTGTAAAAATATAATTGAAGGAAATGTACATATTACTGATTTGTACATTGGATTTTATGATATTTTTTCCAAATACTTGGATAAATATTGCTGAAGAAAACTGAGAATCAGAACAGAACTGTCTGAACAGTCAAATATATCGGTCACATTTCCACATCACACTGCAGTGTACTGTCTCTATTCAAACACTGTGTCCTCTCTGCTCAGACCCTGCCCTCTGTTCAATTTTCAGTGCAAAATTCTTTGTTGTTAGATTTTGGTTGTTATATATATATGTTAAAAGTGACAGAGTCAGGCCAGAGTATTTAACTATGTGTGAACAGACCTTTAGTATTGAACAAAACAGTGAATTCAATGATCATGTATGTTTGTGAATGAGAACTGCGTCACGTGTGCAGAGAAGAGCCAGAGAACTTTGTGAACTGATGAGAACTGTTCCAAATGATGAGACCAGCTGTGCCTTTGTTCAGACACATGTTTGAATCAAATGAGACTGAAAGCTTCTGACAGGGTCACTGGTTTTCATCCAATCACTAACATTTACTATGAATCATGGGAGACAACTGCTTGACACAACACCAGACAGTTGATTCTGTGTCATGGGACAGTATCAAAGTGGCATGAACATGCAGCTTTTAAAGGCTGTGACGGCACCAGAACAGCAGCTCTACTCTTCATGTGAGCTGCACTTGGCAGGAACACTGCTCCTACACAGCGTCACAGCTGCTCCATGTGCAGCCTCACTGAGGCGTGAGACAGGCTGCATTATGTCTTCATGTTTTGCACGAGTTCTTAATCCCCATCTCTTCACAGGCAGCACTACATCTGAAGAGGACCACAGTGACCTCTCCTCTGGCTCCTCCCTCTCCCGCTGTGGCCCCTCCTCCAGTCGCCATCGTGATCCTCTAAAAGTCCCAAACACTGGTCGAGGAGCAAAGCCAAAGTGAGTGGATCCTGTATTTACTGTGACATTGTGTCAGAGCCTTGTACATGAGAAACTTTACAATCTGTATTGATGGCACAATGTTGTATTTATGTAGTGAATGCTGAAGGCCAATTAAGAAAACAAACAAACATGATTGTCAACAAAAAGCTATATGGCCGACTGTCCTTCTGAATGCGTGAACATTCAGGGGTCTCAGTCATTCTGCTCCTTCAACAACCAATCGCCACCCAGTATCTGCATTTAAATGTGTTCTTAAAAGCCCCAGTGAACCATGTGCTCTCTGATTGGTTAATCCATCTGTCACTCCATCTTTTGAAATCCACTATGTCTGTACTTGATTTCAGAAGCTGTTCCTGTGCAGTTGTGGTGTGTAAGTACGGGACTGGCATGTTGTGCAGTGTATCCTAACTCCTCATTTTGGCAGTGTGCTCCTCATATGTGACTCATCTGGTTTTGACATCACTTAATATGAATGAACAATGTTATATAATGTATTGTGTGTTCCAGTGAGCTGTTCCATGAGCTACAGGCCGAGGTACTGCGTCTAAGGGACAATATGGACTCCTTTGTGAGGGACAGAGCAAACAGGAGCGCCCCAACCACCTCCACTCCTATCAGCAGGTCTGTCGCACTTCAGTGTAATACAAGTTTTTTACATAGACAATATAGAGGACGGTGGTGTCACGCTTTACTCCATTGCCTCAAAAAGTAAACAGTCAACTCATTTAAAGATCATATATTACACAAAATGGACTCTTGTGAGCTTTAAGCCATGTTATCACAGTGTTACCTTCTCAAAAACAGACCTGGAGCTGTGTTTCATTCACACGTTTGAATAATCCTGGTTCATTAGTCTGTCTACATCTCCAAAGCTCAAAATGCTGTGCTCCACCTTTGTGATGTCATGAAGCGGGAGTTTTTAAGTTAACCGCTACTTTTTTAGCTTTTTTTCAGTAAAGATTGAAAATTACAGAGCTGAAATCAGTGAAGGTGTATGGAGTTTAAATACACAGTGGAGCTGTTCCTGTATTACCACATGTGAGTGGTTTTAGTTTGAGAGAAAGAGCTCTAAATATGCAGGGTTTGTGTGTTAAACTTGTGTTAAACTGTGTGAATTTAACTAAACAAACATAGATAGATCGTAAAACAGCATTGTAAGATGTGTGTGCGTCTGGGATGCACTGATTACTGATCCATCTTCATCTGAGTCGTCCTCGGTCAGAAGGAACAGGCAAACTCCACTTGAACGGTTCAGGGATGTTTATTTAGGAGGATGGAGCAGGTGACATCGAGGGAATGATTGTGTGTGCATGTGTGTGTGTGTGTGGTTATCTCCAAAGAAGACAAAAGTGTGTATGTGTAAGAATCTCCAAGAAACGACAATAAGTATATAGTGAAAGAAACAACAATAAACAATAGTGAAATTTTACACAAAAATGCTTTTACACAAAATAACCACAGGAGGCGCTCCAACACAATAAATTTACTTGCATGCAAACCTTGAGTGTTTGTATAAAAGCAATGATGGGTGAAATGGAAAAAACTGTACAAAATGGATAAAATCACTATTTACAGACAGGTGCAGGGGAGAATATTGACCGCTCTCATAGGATGGACAGTGGATGAACACGATTGAAGCGTTGTTACATGGTAATGACACGTGGAGCTCGTGTACATAAACTGGCAAGATATAACATTCATACCCAATTACAAACAATACTTACATCATATGAACGCACACAGTACTCTACACACACCATCGGCCTTCAGGAACTATAGTAATAGGTGCATCATGGGTAATGTAGACCACCTGATTTTTAACAAGGATAATATGGCCCCTTTAACAAATTTAAACATTTGCTAACAGGATGATTCCACCTTTAGTATTTTTTTCTAGCTTGACAATTTTGGAGAAGTTTGCAATTTTACTTCCTGGTTGAACATCAGATATGAGATACTTAAGATATTTCCACAACTGTTACCTAGCAACCGTACTGTATGCCAAATTTCATGTAATATAAAAGAAAACACCTTTATTTTGTTAAATAAATATTTAAACTTTCTTTAAAAAAAAATCGGGGAGAATTTACACACAAAGAAGGCATTTTTTCTAATATTTTGTGTTTTGATGACATAAGTAAAGATATTCCATCTAGAAGTTGCCACTACTCCCCCTCAACTCTCAACAGTAAAGATGCACATTTTGTTTTTGTCTGAAGTAGATATTTTGATGAACAAATGGTGAAGTTGTGGTCTACTTCTCAGGTCTGATAGACACAAGGCAGCTCACAGGGACAGGAGAGACAGAGGGATGACTGAAGAAGACGTGACACGTGTAAAGAGGCAAACTGACCAGACGAGGGCAGTGTTCAGCAAACTGTCCCAAACTGACAGCTGTGAGTCTATGCTATCTATATATGTGTGTGAGTCTGAAAACTTTATACATATTCCATGTCAATTATTATTTTAAATTTGTTTTTTACAAGGAAGCCTGAGTTTCTTTTACCTCCTAAAGGCTGTTGTATTGTTCCAGGTTTTCCTCAGCAGGTGTCCAGACTCACCCAGACCTCCGCTGACCCCTCACACTCCAAGAGACGGAGCACAGACCACACCTCAGTAAGGACCGTTCTGCTCTCCTAGTGCAGCATATTTCAGTTCCTTCGCCCAACTAAAAGGAGATTGTACAATTTAGTGTTGTCATGATACTAGAATTTCAACCTCGATTTTGATACTAAGAAATAGACTCAATGCTCAATACCATTTCTGATACCACGATGATAATAAAAACACTCTTTATTTAGATAATAGAATGTGATTTTCAACTTTAAATTGTAGTACTTTCTTTTATATTCCCATGTGGCTTTATTTCTGTCCTGTGAATGTGAGTTTTTTAATATTGATACTTGTGCAATGAGTATCTCGTTTTGATACTACTTTTAGTATTGATTAGTATGTTTTACACTTCCAGGACACAGCTCAGAGAGGACAGCAGGAGCAGACAGAGACAGCAGCGCTCCTGTGTGTGCTGAATGTCTGTGGAGAGGCAGGTCCAGGGGTATGTTACACTTCTGTGGTGACACATTTACACTTGTGATTTATTATAAAAACATGTTTATTTCTCATCTTCTCTTAGATGGAGGTCTTAAAGAGGATACGTCTAACTGTCACCACCACTGTCTGTGTGGAGCAGCTGAGACAGGTCTGGGTAAGTGTTCTGTTGTTAATATGGCACCGTGTTTAGCACTCTCACCTCACAGCTAGAAGGTCCTGGGTTTGACTCTCGGGTCGCCTTTGGGCCTTTCTGTGGAGTTTGCATCTTCCCCTGGGTGCTCCAGTTTCCCCTGTGCAATAGGCTCCTCCCCTCTGGGGCCAGGGCTCCTCTGAACATGACATTTTGAAAATCCTGTTTAAACTTAACAAAATGAGTTACTGCATGCTGTGTGTTGTGTTTGCAGACGGCTGCAGTCCCAGAGGGTCTCAGACGGTCCCCTCCTCAGACCGAGCGGTGCCCTGTGTCCCTGTGTGTGCTCACAGTCTGCTGTAAGTCCTAGACTCTGCACCACTCTGACTGACTCCAGGACATATGGAACTTTCTAATAACATTTCTGGAGACATCATTAAAACACTATAAGACATGTAAACTGTTGAGGTTAAAACATTCTTACTTAATGCCTCACTGTTGAACTTAATTGTTTGTGAAATGTGCTGAGATCCTGAGACATGCTCAGGTGAATGTTCTAGAGTTTTGATGTGTGTTCATAATTGTATATCTACAATAAGGTCCCAGACATATCATTTGTGCATATTTCTTAACTTAACTTTACTTTAGTCAATTCTTACTTTATGATAATGAAATGATAATAATATTGTTGAATGAGATCATATGTGTGTCCTTCAGGCTGTACTCCCCCCCTCCTCCACTCCTCCTGCCCCCCTCTCAGAGCGAGGACCGGCGCAGACTCCGGAGACCCAAAGAGGGGAGGCCGGGCCGCCGTGTACCCGCAGAAGGACTCTCCGCTCTGGACGAGCCCTTGAGCCGAGCCCTGAGAGCCGCTCGGAGCATGAAGAACACGTCCAGACACATGGTCCATACACTGGCATCGGGCCTGCAGTACCAGCGCACACTCGCCCACACGCACTGACACGGGGGATCATATTTGGACTTCAAATAAAAAGGTTGTAAAATTATGTTATTTCGTGGTACATTTGGTTCCCACTTCACTGGTGCAAAGTTACAGTGCATACGACAGGTCAGACAACTCTTCACTAAAATAGTAAAAGAAAAATTCAATCTGTCAGCTGGACTAAAAGCTGCAGGAGTGAAGACGTTTTGCTGCATCGTCTTAACATAAATATCCCAAAATCCATTTAAAGGTACAGTGTGGGACTGTGGGTTGTCCACCAGGAAAGTTACATAGTACAGCTTTAAAGGTTTTGCTTGATAAACAAGACCCAGTTAAAAATGATTAGCCGTGTTGAAAATTGTGACGTCACCTGTAGCCAACCAATATTTTGGACTCATTAGGATGTATTTATTCAACTAAAACACACAGGTGTTGTAGTTGGAGGGAGTTTGAACTTGGCTGGAGCAGATTCTGGTGTTGTGCACTTGGGCAAGACACTTCACCCAGTTTGTATCCTCTAATTACATGATGACAGAGAAATCACTGTGGCAACCCAAAATGTGTATCTTTATGGTAATCATCAAAAAATACCTCAATTATTCATCTGGCTTTTTATCACTGTCCTCAGATATATACTAATATAAATGTAGCTGTAAATAGACTGTTTAAAGTTGTGTCATTCTTAACAATGTCTTGGTTTAGTGTGAACCAGCAGAATGTTTTATATAGTTATAATGTGGGTTACTGTGTACTCTCAGGGCCAGTGCAAGTGTGTTATCCCTGACTCCTGCCACACAGCTCCACAACAGGGAGCTTTGACTTCTGATCATATTGATTGTTGAATCTGTAGACTCAGATGTAGTTAGAAATATTTTTGTTTCTAATAATTAGTCAGGCAGACTTTAATTTCACGTCTGTGATTTTAAAATGCTGACGAAAGATTTTTTTAATTCCTAACCAGAGATGGAGAGAGGAGTCAAAATACATGTACCCAGTGTTCTGATTCAGATTTCTAATTCTTAAAATAAAATAATAATCAAACTGCACATTTTATTTCAAATGTACGTGGTTAAAGGCACTTGCAGCTCACATTCTCCTCTGAAGCTAAACAGGAGTGGACTCAAAGGCGTGTGTCTTTGCTGTGTTTGTTTTAAACTGTTTTTAGAAAAGCACTGAGGGAAATAAGGATTACACTGGATTCTCACTGTCCTTATGTTATTGCTACTTAATGATAGATTTAGCACAATTGTTTAAACTAAACAGTTTATATCATATAGTGTTTGTCTATATGTTTTTATATTGTCATTTTATATTGTTTTTTATAAAATATTTTACCATTATTTCATACTTTGCAGAAAACTGTATTTTTACATATTTTCATTTGTTTAAATAAAAAAAGATTTTTGCACTAATGGTTATGGTGTTGTCACTGCACCTTCAAGTGCTTGCACATTATCAGCTTTAGCAAAATTATGTTAAATATTTATAAATTCTGCAATTGTAATTCTGCCTATTGGCCACAAGATGGCTCTTGATCAACGCAACATATCCTTAATACAGTTATTGTTGTGTCCCTGGGCAAGACACTTTCATCACTACATTCTGCTTGTCACTGGTTCACTGTGCCAATAAGAACATGGCTGCCAGTCTGTGCAACAGCCTGAAAATGTCAAACACAATGCCATTCCAGACAGTGAGAAATGTGAAACTTTACTAAAGGTGCAGTACATCTTTGTGTTGGTCAGAGAGTGTCTCACTTGTCCCTTGAATAGGCTGCACTCTTGCTTTTGGTATTAGATGGTGCCTTGACCTGCAGATAAAGGACACACACACGTTTTTTCTCATTCTCAGTTTATGGACGGGTTTTATGTGAAAACACAGAACCTCCAGAATTCACTCAGAGCTGCAGAAGCGGCACTAGCACTGATTACTGATTGTCTGCAGGTGCTGGGGTTCAGGTAGTGACGATTCAGATCAAATAACCCGGATTGTTATCAGTAAAAGCTAAAAAGTTTATCTCATATGTGGTTAGATCCATTTCGGTCAAGTTTATGAAATTTAAAATCCTAATCTTACACACAGTTCCTTGAAACAATAAAATCATGTGATATTAAGTGGAGCCGATGAGGTGATGGAAGCCAATTTATTGACAGCCTTATACATGTAGTACACATGGAAGTATTGTTTGTGCTTCAACACTCGCAAACATACAACCCCAACAGAGCTGAGCGGGACCGGACAGGCCCATGTTTCCCCCTAAGGAATCTTTAGGAACCAGTGTGTGGAATCAGCCCTATACGACAGACAGCAAACCCCAGAAACAACCAAAGGATCAACACAATCCAAGCGTTCGCAGCACAGAAAACAAACGCATATAGTGCAAAATTACAACTCGTTTGGCCAGGGGAAAGTAAAAGGTAAATTTTCGCAAAGCCATTCACCGTTGTGGCGGGGTCTACATTGCACCAGAGGTAAAGAATAAGTTATTGGCCTATTTATTTCTATTTTTTTATTCCCAAACTAAGCTACGGCTACATCACAACATATTAGCTAGCTTCACATGAGCATTTTTGAAATAAAATATCACTACTTCACAGTCTGAAAAATCACCAGTCAACATTGAGACGCTAAAACGGCAACAAAGGGTTTACACACGACACTAGAGTGCATGGTCCGGTCAAACAAAGTCCCAAATATGGCGGCCCTAACGATTAGCAAGCACAGGCCGATATACATTGAAATTTGAAGATTTTTTAAAAATGAAAAATAGGAGACAATACTTTACAGTCTTGACTTTACAGAGCGTGGTTGGCTGCTGATTAGACAAGCGTTTCATAAAATAGTTTCACTGAAAATTGAGGTTTCAGAAGTGTTGAACAGACACGGTTAGCCCCATATATGGTCTATGTATGCACAACAAAAAGAATGAACAAGTAAACTAAATAAATAAATAAATAATTATTTACATGGTTTTGAGTATTTGGAAAATTTTGATGCAGAAAAATTACATTTTTTCCATTTTTTTTTAATATTTCAAGCTAAATTTTGAGCAAGCGGTGTCGATTTTTGAAGTGAAATTTTTTCCACTGCCAAATAATTTAGCTTTAAAATAACACATAAATACGTATTAAAACTTAAACCAGTCATACCATCTTATAATTTATACAAAATGTGAGTATTCTTGATCAAATAGTAAATTAATCTAAGCTAGTCAAACAATACTCAAAATTTCCATTCATTTTTGCAGTGCGGCATCACCTAACCTACAGCTAAAACTTAAAATTTATGATTAATTTTCTCTATTCCTGAATTTTTTGGGACTTTTTGGACAACATTCCATTATCCAAAGCTAAAATTGCATATAACAAATTCAACACCCGGAACGTCAATTTTCAGCGAGAATTTTCAACACAACAATTTTTCAACTTTTGCATTTCCCAGGACATCCGGATACGAACACGGCAACAGTCCAAACGATTCCAAGCATGCTACTGGATTGAACACCTCAACAAGGGGGGAAGGGGGCGGAGCTCTCAGATGAAATATAGATTTATATATTGCATGTTTTCATCGATATGATATATTTTACAACATCGAACTCTCAAAACGTCTCTCCTCCAAGTCTCTGCAAAAAGTTCACACCGAAAAGTTAAACTGAAAAAAATAAATAAGTCTTACAATTTGGTACAACAGGTTTTCAATGGCCTCGGGTTGTGATCATAGTTGCGTCCATTTAACTTGCAATTCTTTGACACAACATTATATTTTTTTAAATCTTCTACAGTTATGACGACATTTTTTTCTTCTCAAGCAAGATGCATACACGAATAACGAGGGGCCTTTTGGGGTAGGGTTTGGGGGCGGGGTTTATTGGCGAGGGTGGGCGGGGTTAAGCCGAGGAGGAGAGCAGTGATTGGAGGGTTTTTAGCTGGCCACTTCCTCGTCTGGTTTGTTCATGGCCTTGAGCTGCTCCAGGAGGCTGGTGGGGGTGAAGATGTGGGTGGATCCTGGGCACAGAGAGAGCACACAGTTAGCGCGGGTTTTAAATGGTTAAATAATGAATATACAGGAAGTGAGTGTCATAAATGTGTTTTCAGCTCGGATGGAGGCTACAGTGCGGGATGGGCATGGCTGCTGGGATGGTGCATGTGTCAGTGAGGATGGTCTCTAACGTGGCAAATGATATGGGTGTGGTACAGTGCAGTGTTGGTGTGGTCCAGTCCAGTGTGGGTGTGGTCCAGCCCAGTGTGGGTGTGGTCCAGCCCAGTGTGGGTGTGGTCCAGCCCAGTGTGGGTGTAGTTCACACCAGTACGAGTGTAGTCCAGTCCAGTGTGGGTGTAGTTCAGTCCCGTGTGGGTGTAGTTCAGTCCCATGTGGGTGTAGTTCAATCATGTGTGGGTGTAGTTCAGTCCATTGTGGGTGTAGTTCAGTCCATTGTGGGTGTAGTTCAGTCCAGTATGAGTGTAGTTTAGCCCATTGTGGGTGTAGTTCAGTCCCGTGTGGGTGTAGTTCAGTTCCGTGTGGGTGCAGTTCAGTTCCGTGTGGGTGTAGTTCAGTTTCGTGTGGGTGTAGTTCAGTCCAGTGTGGGTGTAGTTCAGTCCAGTGTGGGTGTAGTTCAGTCCATTAAGGGTGTAGTTCAGTCCCGTGTGGGTGTGGTTCAGTTCCGTGTGGGTGTATTTCAGTCCAGTGTGGGTGTAGTTCAGTCCAGTGTGGGTGTAGTTCAGTTCCGTGTGGGTGTAGTTCAGTTCCGTGTGGGTGTAGTTCAGTCCCGTGTGGGTGTAGTTCAGTCCAGTGTGGGTGTAGTTCGGCTTCAACGAGCCTGTATCGCTCATAACCAGTGATTATCAGAATAAGATGTAACACTACACACATTTTTATGACGACCAGCCTGAGGATTATGCCAGAAGCTCATCTGTAGGAGTCAGCTCTGAGGAGAGGCGAGCCCACTCACACTGAAGATGAGCGTTTAAGGTATTTTACACCAATAAAACATGCTTGTATCAAATTGTGTTTATTGGGTCAAATGTTCCACAGTAGGATTTTTTTAGGCTTTTGGACACTCATTTTATATTGGTGCGTTTTGCTTTATAACATAAGATTTTTGGACAGATGAGAGTCATTGTATTTTATCCACGCACAGTTAAAATGTTAAAAATGGAAACTAACCTAAGGAGTAAGTCAGTCCATCTGTATCTAAGTACAACTGTGAAGTACCAAAGTTAGTATGTCGTTAGGTTTGGACAGAGTGAGTCAAGTCTAACAACACACTGGAAAGGGGGATGTATCTGTTTTCAGTCATGATTTTACCATTTTTTAACTTTTTAAACCAAGAAATATAGCATGTAAATTTGTCACCGGACAACCTTGAACCAGTTCCACATCCCAATAAAAGTCATTTTGTCGTGATGATGAAGTGAAAGCAGCGCTAACACTATGAAATGATGCAGCAGCAGTGATGTTGGACTGTCTCACTTCAGCTATGATTTGTAAATGATCTTAAACGACAACCAATCAGGTGCCGGAAACGGTGCGCATGCAAGCAGTAACAACTTAGCACTAAAATGGTGTGTGAAACTACATGTTGAATATTTGTGCTCTCTAGAATCAAATAATTACATATAAAATTAATCAAAAGTAAAAACAAGGATGACAGAGACAGCTGAAGACACATTTAAGACAAAGGACATTTGAAAGGTGCTGGTTCGGACTAAAGCCAACAGATCTTTATTTTTTTAATTTTTTTTTTTTTTGAGCTAATGAAAAATTAAATATATTCGGTTGACTTTACTCCTCTTCAGACCTGTTCAACACAATCAGCTCAAATATCAGACACAGGGTTTGTTTCTCGGACAAAGCTGCGTGTTTCCGTTAAACATTAGTATTGGAAGCAGTAGTAGTAGAAGTATTAGTAGTAGCGGTAGTTAGAGTTAAGGGGAAGAGGAAGAGGCAAGCCCATCGCAGTTGGGTACAGAGATATGGGGAATGAGGGTTGGGTCCACCACTGACAGGAAAAAGAGAGGACGCCGTGAGAGAGGTCAGGAGCCCCTAAGACATTTTGGGTTATACTGAAGTCGATGTACTGCACACATATATCACAAAATACCTCCAATCTGTTTAAAGGTATTCATCTCAAATGGACTAGTGTCAGATATGATTTTTGTGTCAAATGGCTTTAGATTTCAATTAGGAAATATTAAAAAGTTGATGCAAAGTAATTTTCTGAACAAACGTGTATTGTGACATCTTTGTGTAGAAAATGGCTTCTACACATAATCTGCTTCTCTAGGGAGCTCAACAGTGCCGCCCACTTCAAAGACTACTGCATTTCTGAAAGTTAATTCTGCGTTAATTATCCCCATAGACATTTTGAAAAAGTTAAATATTAAGAATTTAAAGACATGACGGAGGCTAATCGGCTATGTGGGAAGTAATGTCCATAATGTGGTTGTTTCATGCTTTAAACTTACAATTCAGCTGAAATTTTTAATGACAGATGTTAAATAAAACTGTCGGTCTTGTTAGTGGTGGGAGGTCACTGTTTCACGGCTCCATTGTAAAGTTTGCAGAATATCTCTCATAGATTCTTAGCTATTGAAGTGACATCGTAAAGCAGAACTAGAATTGCACTTGTGCTTAATAAGTTGTTGTAAAAACGAGAGCAGTTGACCATTTGTAAAGTGAAGACAGCAGCGTGTCCTCTGCTTTCTGCCGTCAGTGGGATCTACACACAGTTCAACAGGAGAGGCTTGTCCGCTTCTCTGCCGCTTTAAACAGGCAGCTTCGTGAAACACAACAGCTTCACACCACAGGGTTCTGCTCCGTCGGACAGAGCAGAACCAAAGGAAAAGACTGGTTCTGTCACAAAGTGCTACTACGGACATGTGGCAGTATGCTGTGTGCTCAGCCATACTGCTCAGAGAGACTACTGAGGAACCAGGACGCCCGCTTTGGAGAGATATCGCTTTATCAGAGGTACGTGTAGCATAGTCCTACTGTCTGTGTGAACTCAAATGTGTCTCATAGTCTGAAAGTGTCAAGTCGACAAAAATATTATTGCCAATTGAGTATGAATACATTTCATTTTATCACCTTTATTCACAAAATGTTTGTTTTATTAATCATCGCAGTATAAGAAATGTAATATTGCCTTTTTACTTTGCTTTGTTACAGTCCTGATCTCATAAGAATATGTCACGCTTGTACAAAATATCTTCACATTTTTACAAGTTACGGTTATGTTTTTACAAGATCTGGTCACATTTTTATAAATTAGTTATTACTCATTATGTTTTTTAAAGATTTGGCTGTTTTTTTCATTCATACGTTTATGAGTTGCTGTTTTCTTAATGTTTAGTCAAACTTTTAAATTATAGTCATATTTTTTACATGAGTTAGATTCTATCACATTTTTACAAGTTACTTTTCAAAATACAGTGTTACTCTTATGTTTTTCCTGGATATGGTCATGTTTTTTGTTTGTTTTTTTTATAAATTGCTGTTACGTTTTTAAAACATTTGGCCATGTTTTTAGGAGTTTATGAAGTACTGTTCTGTTTTCACAATATATGGTCAAGTTTTTAAGAGTTACTGTTATGTTTTTACATGATACGGTCACATTTATTATAAGTTACCCTGGTAATCCCTCTGTTGTCCAGGTATGACACATAGTATATAAACTATAAATTATAAATTACTGTTAGGTCTTTAAAAGATTTGACTATGTTTTTACGAGTTTATGAGTTACTGTTATATTTTCACAAGTCAAGTTTTATGTTTTTACAAGATATTGTCACGTTTATTGTGTTATTAGTTATGTTTTTACAATTCATGGTCACATTTTTATAAGTTACAGTTATAATTTTACAAAATTCTGTCAAATCTGACATGTAATTCTTTTAAAATACCTGGTTACTCTTACGTTACAATATATGATCGCATATGATCACATTTCTTTTAATTAATGTTGGTTATGTTTTTACAAGTTATGGTCATGTGTTTATGAGTTACTGTAAAAGAAAGCAAAAATAGCTAAAAACTAACTAAAATAAATATGTATCAAACATGATACACCCTTTCAATACAATTTCACCACGTAATTATCATGTTTATCAAAAACATGATAATCTGTCTCTTGTAAAACATGATCCTACATTTTAAAAACACATGCCTTGTAAAAACTTACATTTGCTAATTGCTAAATACTCATTTTGCTGAAATGTATTTATACATTTGGCAATAACAACCGCTGGGTAACACAGAGGCCTAGCTATAAACTTAACTTAGTTTATTGTAATCTAGTAATGTAGTGTACGATGAGCCCTTACTGTCATACAGTCTTTCACGTTGTATAAAGAGGTAAGTTCTCACGGGGGGATTAGTGGGTGGGGACGGGCAGATTGGGCGCTGTTTAGTTAAAGCAGATCAGGCAGTGCAGGGCTACAGCCTCAGAGTGTCAGCAGAGAGACGTCAGAGGGCAGTGTCGTCCACACATTGGTTATGGCTAGGGCGTTAGGATTATCCAAACCGTAACCTTTATCGCTGTCTGAAACAATTGTAATAGCTGTAGTCTCTCTGCAGACAGGTCCTGAGTGGTGAGCACAGAACACAGTGATGGTCCGTAGTTTGAAGTCCTCAGCGACATGAGGGCTGCTCCTACACGCCTCTGGAAGTGTTACTGACGATGGATCTCAGGGACACATTAAACCAGGCGTGGCTCAACGGGCTTAGGCAGGTTTAATGCAGCCAGAAGAGAAATGAGGCAGGAATGGACCTCCACTCACAGGCCAGGCACACCAGCTCCTGTCTGCTTATCAGTATTTATTCATACTGCAGTAGCAAAAGTCCACATATCACTTCTATAGGTACGTATACACTATGAAAGGATCACATGGTGATTCAGAAGCCAATATTTCTTTCTTTTCTTTTGTAGATTGTAAATTTTAGCACGGTTTCCAAAATCCACTACCTTTAAAGGGCCTATATTACGTAAATATTTGATCTATGTTATAATGCTGTTTCCTCATGAAAAGATATCTGGAGTTTTGTTTTGTTTCATTCACACATGTTTGTCACAAAAAACCTGCATATTTAGGCTGTGTTCTTCTCTCAAACTGTAAACACTCTGTTCCACCTTGTGATGTCACTGATATCTATTAAGGCTAAAAATTGCAGTTAACTTTAAAAATACGACCTGATGACATCACAAGGTGGAAGAGAGCATTTTGAGCTTTGGAGATGTAGACAGCCTCAATGCAAAATTACTCAAATGTGTGAATGAAACAAAACACAAATCTGGATATATTTTTGAGACTGTAACAACAAAAGCTTATAGGAGTTAATTCTGCGTAACATAGGACCCTTAAGCGTGACCCTTTCACATCTGATTTTAAGGTTACATTTTGGTGCATTATACAGATTGTTGGACATTTATTCATTTGCTTGTTTAAATGTGATTCTTGACCTGTTTGGCTGTACCATAGCAGTACAGTAAAGACAGAAGTGTGGTGGAGCACAGGCTGTTAGGGCAGAGGTCCATCCCCGGGCACAGGGGTGGAGCACAAACAGTGTGGCTATAGAACAGAAGCCCTGGGGCTGGGGCACAGGGCTTCAGGCGGCTGCCTTTACTTTGTGTGTGTGCCTCTGCCTCACTCGGCCGAGGCGTCTGCGTCCTCAAAGGACACCCTAGTGGACTCTCGGAAGTCGGGGTGCTGCAGGTCCGATAAGAATTTGGTGGGAGTGAGCAAATGGGTGGAACCTGTGGAGGAACAGAGCCGGCTTCACCACTGGTCTGTCAGCACGAGCCCCTCCCCACGCGGTCCAGCCCCTCCACACATACACATACACACAGACACATACGCACAGACACATACACACACTGACAGGCAGGGGGCGTGTGCGGGCCACAAAAGCACTCTTGTGCTTCAATAGTGTGTTCATATTTCTTATTCACTATCTTTTGCAGATACATTATATTGAGTATCATGCCTCATTATATTTTATGGGGCTACATAGACTATTGCTACTTTGCAGTGACATCACACTGGGGGAGTTCTGCATGTATGTCTGTGGAGGAATATTTAGCAGTTACCAAGGTGACAAAAAACACACATTATCACAAACCTCAGATTAAGGTCTAACTTGAGTGACAGAGCTTCAGACAGAGCAGTGCCTCTAGTTAGCCTCACCCCCCCAGGGAATGCTGATGACATCAGCTGCAAAGTATCAATAGGATCATTTTACTGTATCATGTCCAAATAGCACAGAAGTGTGATTTCCAAAAGCCCACACCTCTCCCTGTCTGTTCACACACAAACATTCACCGAGTTATACAGAAACAGACACGTGGTCACTGAAATTCAAAGACAACAGTTGGTTTAGAGACATGGGCAGAAGCAACAGAATCCAGAGAGACCACGAGGACTGGCCTAGCGTTAGCACAGACAGACAGGGACTTAACATCGACAACTGCTTTACTGTAATACAAACACGCTAGACACATTAGAAATTAAATTGATGTTGTAATCCTGAATTTGCCTGCGATTTTAGCTGGATCGCCCTATCCTGTATTTAAGGCATTAAAATGAAGATACTACTGGTAACTGTGGCGAAGGAGAAGGTACCGTCAAATAATAAAAACAATACATTGTTTTATTTTGATACCTTGTTTCGATACCTGCCAATCTTAAGAGTGCATATAACAAAAAACCTACCAAAACAAAGATATTTAAGTTACAGATTTAAATGTTATCTAAATGCATAAATACAGATTTTTACAGTTCTCGAAGGCAACTAAAAGTCTTTGGTATCAAAACATAGAGTGAAGTATCGGTATCGAAAACAAGGTATCATTTCCATCCTAATATTGGTGTATATACCCAGCCCTAACCCATGACTTCCTGTGCGTTTCCTGTCCGACCCCGCCCGCACCCACATTTGGCGACTCACCGATGATGGCTTCCCACTTGCCGTTGGCCTGCGTAACCTCGTAGGCACAGCGCATCTCACTGAAGGACACGCCCCCGATGATGAAGACCATGATGCGCGGTCCGGTGCGGTACTCTCCGGGGGTCTTGTTCTTGTGCCAGTGTCCGTACCGAGCGCTGCCAGGACGTGGGCATGGAGGAGGTACATGGAAAGGAAGAGGAAGCCGGAGGTCAACAAACACTGTCCTGTCGTTTTATCTAGTATTACAACACCTACAAGTTAAAATTGCTTACTTTTGGCAATTTTTGTGCAGACATTTGCAGCTTTTTGGGGAAAAACAGTCAAGTCTGTGCTGCCTCCAAAGGCTACTGCAATTTCAAGTACTACATAACATCACACAGGACTTCCCTGATTTCAGCCAGGTGTTTCTGATTACCAACACTTGGCTGCAGGGGCGGAGTTTGAACTGTGGATACCTGTTAGATCATTCACACTGTTCTTATACCTGCAGACTCCGCCCCTCCTCCCCCTCACTCTCCCCTTTAGTCCTACAGGTACGGCCATTTTAAAATAGCAAATTAATGCTTTATCTATAGTTCAGTTACTGGCAGAGGTGGGTACTCAGTTACATTGACTTTACTTTTTGAAGAAATTGTAAATTGTTTTTTTTTATGTAGTTTTCAGACACCATACTTTTACTTCCATCTGAGTAATATCTAGTTTGAAGTAGCAAACTTGAGTAGAAGTTTTGGTTACTGTAAGTGGCAAAAAAACAGTTGCGTTTCTTTCTTGCACAACTGTTTTTTGTATCTGTATCTGCTCCTTCAGATATAATGACTTCCTCAGTTTGTTTCTATCCGACATGTTGAGCATTATTTATTATGTTGTTCATTATGTTTTAATGACAAGATTCTGTTCAAAGTTCACATTTTAAACATGTCCAGAAGAATTGACGCAAAGACTGAAATTTGAGCTGACAAATTAATTCAAGAATGACATTTCAGAACATTTTTGTAGAGATCCAAACTACAGGGTCAGCCGTTTTTATGCAGAATAAGACAGGAGATTAAATTATGGTACTTAAAAAAATAGGTCTTAGTGATTCAAATTGCAAACTGCGATTCATCTTGCAACCCCCAGTTTTTTGATTATACTAACATTTGCAGTTGTCCATTCTTATATATAGCAAACATAGAGTGATGCCAGTGTGTTGTTCTGTTACCTCACTATTGACCCCACTCTCCTCTTTGTGTGGGGTCTACGCCCTTTACCGGAGCAGCTGCACGCTAATTTCACAAAATCAATGCCGTTGTAAAAACAAAGGTCTCATGTTGAAAATAGGTTGTAAATCATGACACTAAATGTGAGATTAAAGGACTTTGCAGTATCTGTAATGTCTTCTCTATTCTGCTTTGTAACAATACCAAAACCACAATTAAAATCATGGTTTAATGTACCTTCAAAATCATCTATCTTACATACTGTCATATTTAAACAATAAGACAAAGTGTAAATCATAATAATCATTTCCTCATGATGGCTGCACTTAAATTTGCAAAGGATCATGGTCTTTGTAGTTCCCTGTTTGTTTGTTTTTTATATTGTAATGATTTTGTGTTTAGTTCAGAGTTGACACCTTTTGTTGTTCTTGTAACTGTGTTAAGACTGCAATTAGGTTCCATGAATATTGCATAAATAGATGTTATTAGCTTTGTGACTTTACTCCGGCATATTTACATTAGTTTAATACAGATGTTCATTCATGTGTCATCATTTGCATCGGGGAAATGGGAGGTACCTGACAGCGGTGGTGCTGAAGGAGGCTGAGGAGCGGGTGGAGATGTAGGGGTAGTGCTTGGTGTCCAGTTTGTCGTCGATAGCATCCTGTAGAAAGGCAGAGAAAAAGAGGCTGTCAGATTTACTGTCCTGTACACAAGGGAACAAAGCCCACGACTGCTGCACTGGGCTGGGGTATTCAGTGAGCTCAGCAACCTCTACTCTGGATGTGTGTGGAGCTAAGCTTAAAGATGCGGCACATGATTTTTACTGCCTTCAAAACAGACATGAACACATGAAAAACAGAACTAGTTCATTTTAAATGGTTTGCAGCGGTCCAAAGTTATTCCTCATTTACCTTTTGCAATGCGAGCATCCAAATTATTCACCAGGATGAGTTTAAAAGCGCTTTCACAAAGAGTGGAGTTTTGCTGTCATGGTAAAGCTAACAACCACTAGCATGCTAACACACACTTCTTGATTATTGGACATTTAAATGCGTTATAATTAGATGCAGAAAGTACACAGCAGACTTATTTTGACCTCAAGACCTTGTACAGGGGCAAGAGAATATAAGTTAAAAGACTTACATTAATTTATATTGTTTCAAAGTTTTCATGTGTAAAGCCCAATCATTTCACTGCACTTGAGGAGCCTGAGCAGCATTAAAACAATAATGTAATAATAAAAATCTATACTAATATACAATAAAATGATCCCACTTATATGTAGCACTTTTCTCCCATCACTCAAGGTGTTTTACATCAAGGAACCACTCACCCATTCACACATCTTCATACATCACTGTACAAAGACACAGAGGGTGAGGTGTTTTAAGTGTCTTGCTCAAGGACACAACAAAACCGTTTCCCTACAGTCACTAGGATGAAGTAAATCTGACCGCTCTACCAACTGAGCTACTGCTGCTTCCCAAAATAACACACCTTTAATAATAAATCAATAACAGTTCTACACCTGTAACAGCGCAATCTACAGTAGTGAAAACCTCTTCTGTATACAAGTCATTTTCTCTCATGTATTTGTATGTATATGGTTGTCCTCACCTCCATGATGTCCTTGACCACCGGGGTCCAGCGGGACAGCTGGTACGTCTGCTCACTCACTCGCTCCTTCCTGTCCATCTTCTTCCCTCTGCGCAGGGTCGACTGGGAGAGACATAACAGTGGACATATGTGAGAGTGCAATGCATTCATCTTTAGGCAGCAACATGTCAAAAAGTTTGATCTGCAAATTGTCCAGTATACGGTAAGTTCAGGTTAAGGTGTACTTTATCGTCTCCGTAAAGAAATTTGTCCTCTGCGTTTGAATAATTCTTCCATGCCACTGAGGCAGCTTGTAAGGAGCATCTCCCGGGGACCCATCTCCAGACCTTGAGCTAGTTTTGGTCAGGACAAGCCTGGCTCACACCAAATTGATATGTGTAGCACTCTGGATTGAGTTCTACACATCAACCTGGGATGGCTCTCGCTAAATGCAATTGGAAAACTCGAAACATCATGAAGATCATTTGAATCTGATTGGTCGTGTCAGATTCAGTGGACACAAGCAGTGGAACAAGCAAAAAAAAAAAAAGTTTAATCCAGTTAAGAGAAAAGCACATCTTTCAAGCAAGACATCTTTCACTCCACAAGTGCACAAAGCACTTTCCTCTGTACATTTGACAAACTAAATAGTCTGTATTTCTGCTAAAACAGACTGATGTCTGTTGGCATCGCCACGTTTGTTGTGATTCACTTGGGTGCTTTGCCTTTGGCTTCCACATAAATCTCAGTCCTGCTGTGTGATTGGCCCGCCCGCTTAACCTTACAGTTGGAGTATCTAAAGATGGATTTTCATAAGCGGTGTTGGGAATAACGGCGTTAAACAATAACGGCGTTACTAACGTGTTGTTTTTTCACTAACGGAGTAATTTAACTAATTACTTTTCCCAGCGTCCCAACGCCGTTATCGTTACTGACAGTAAAATGTGGCGCGTTACTATTACTTCAGTTCACTTTGCTCTTCATCAGAGCATCTCTCAGACGAGGAGCTGCAGCTGTTGTGTTTCTTTGGTGAAAGAGGCTCGGGGTGAGATAATAGGCTTGTTTGAGATGAGCGAGGTGGGCGCAGATAATCTCGTGAGAGCGAGGTCGACGCAGACCGTGTCTCAATTAACCAACGTGCCTTAAATGTGCCGCTCGAACGGCGCATTTAAGTCGGGCGGTACTTCGACCCGCACTTCGAACAGTTCATCGAACTGGCGTTTGGCGAATTGGGACACGGCCGCAATTTTTGAGCAAGGAGAGCGCAGCAGCTCTCCACCGACTGCTGCCGCCTGCATGGACTACAAACGCTTAAAGCATGATGGGAAATGGTGTCCTGTCACACGTGCATTTACAGCTGATTGGGTCCGAGTTGAGTTTTGATCAGAAACGTGACGCCCTGACGCACGGCTGCCTCCTCCTCCAACTTTACACAAACTACTGCCACATATTTGATATGGACATATGTTTAAATGTGACTGAAAGTGTCCAGGCTGTTGTCACATATGAATCACTTTAAACAAATACAATATAATTACAATCTGTTAAAGTGAAATAAATGTTAAAGGTTCACATCTGTTGTGTTTTTATTGTTTTAACATAGTAAGTAACGGCATAGTTACTTTGCCTAGTAACTAGTTACTTCTCCCAAAAAGTAACTGAGATGGTAACTCAGTTACTTTTTGGGAGAAGTAACTTGTAACTATAACTAATTACATTTTTGAAGTAAGATACCACCATATAATACTGCTATCCTGTATGTATGTATGAGGAGTGCTTGAGTGCACTGGCGTGCTGTGTGCTTACGTCTGTGATGATGGGCACCCCGAGATGGGCCATGTTGGTGATGATCTCACTGTCCTCTGGGGGGATCTGGGCGTGCTGGATCAGCTTGTTCAGGTTCTCCTCTGTGATGCCTACACAGCACAAGCGTGGGAGTTATCAACAGAGGGTTTAAACATGTCTCAAGACAAAACTGAAAGTAATTACCGTAATTTCACGACCATAGGGCGCAGTTCAGTTACGGTGCTTTTTCTGCATTTTACACATAAAAAAGGCGCACCGGGCCATAGGGCGCAGGCACGGTAAAACATGCATGTTAGTTTTGCTTCCTTTGCCTTTTTTAGAGCACATACTGTGTTCGGTTGTGCTTTATTCAAGTATTTAGCAAAGTGCTCACATACTTTCAATTAATTCACAAATCCATCAAAGTCTTCATCCTCTGTATCTGAAATGAACAGCTGCGCGAGATCTCTATGAAATACACCAGGTTCCCCCTCGTCACTATCAGAGTCCGTTTTGTTGCTGTACCGCTCCGCGTGAACGATGCCAACTTTTGCGAAAGGTCGAAGAACAGTACAAGCAGATACGTGAGCCCAAGCATCCACAATCCATTCACAAATCGTGGCGTAACTTGCCCGGCGCTGCCTCCCTGTCTTTGTAAAGCTGTGTTCGCCGTCTGTCATCCATCGCTCCCACGATGTTCGCAACTTTTACCCGCGCCTTATGGTGGTGAAATTACA
Source organism: Periophthalmus modestus (assembly GCA_019594935.1). NCBI lineage: Eukaryota > Metazoa > Chordata > Actinopteri > Gobiiformes > Gobiidae > Periophthalmus > Periophthalmus modestus. Next base: position 6,782,000 of record JAIEZT010000054.1, read on the forward strand.
TGCAGTCTGTAGTTACCGTTCTTGAGGAAGATGTAGAGCAAAATGATGCGGATCTTGTCGTACGTGCTGACGTTAGCGTCCAGCAGGATGGGCACGATGGCTCTCATGGGGTCTTTGATCTTCTCCCCCTCAGCGTCAGTGCCCATGGCCAGGTCCTGTCAAACCACACCTGTCTGTCAGACCACTGATATATGCAAGGCTCTGTCCACCAGTCCTAGTATGACTCTGATTTGCTTCTGATGTTGGTTTGGCTCTGGTTCTAGTCCCGGTTTGATCATGGTCTAGTTCAGGTTTAGTCCCAGTTTAGTCAAAATTTGGATCTAGTGTCTGTGCAAGGGCATATACAGGATTAGTTAACATAAACATGAGAGCTCAAAATAATATTGCTAAATTATAATTGACCAAAAATGGGCAAACCACAGACCAATTGTAAATTGATACATAGACTAACTGGAATTAAAGTAAATATTTAAATGTGTTTCAAACTATTTCTTAGAAGATTTTAGTTTTAACTATGCCTGTTTTGGTACTGAAAAATCCTAACTTATATTAGGCTCAGCCTTTTGTCATGTAAACATAACTATATTTTTTAAATTAAGATGAAGCTAACCTGAAATGTGAAATGTGAATCTGACCTGTTCGACGCGGCACAGCTTGTCCACTGTCCCCTGGTAGTGCTTCATGCAGTCCTCAGCCAGCTGCAGGTGGGTGGAGTACTGCAGGTACATTAGCATTAGCATTAGCATCTCTACCTCACCACCATAACACAGGTGCATAACCAGATAGGAGGGCTCACCTTGCTGAGCTCCTTCTGGTACTGGGGCATCTTCTTCAGCATCTGGGACAGGTCTCTCATGGTGGTCTGGGAGAATGGGACAAAAGGGCACATTAGAACAAGAAAGCTGGAGTATAGAGAGTTTTGTTATACACTTGGAAAATATTCAGCAGATTTTAATAGAAATATTTGAGAAATGTAGCACATAGCTGCCATTTGGGTCTTATTTTGAGTACATCAGCTGACAGTTTCGTTTGTATAAGCTGAGTACATGGTAAACAAACAAGATATAATACCATGGCTTTTGCATCAGTCATCATATGAATGAATGAATGAATCTATTTTATTATTGTGTCTTGCATACAAAAAATGCCAAGCCCTTTATAAGACACCATTAACAAAATACAATAAAATACAATAGACTTCATCTTGTTGTCGTCATTACACCAGAACATATCAGGGCATTGGGTGAACATTTCATCAAATAAAAGATTTCTGAATTCATCATAAAATGGACAATAAACAAAACTTAGCTTCACTTTCCACTTCTCCCAACTCACATAAACCACAAAGTTTTTCTTCTTCAGCGGCTTGAGAAAACCTCCCAGTTTCTAAGGAGCAGCTGTGCCATCAACAATCTTTGATTCCTGCTCAAATTTGCTCTGACATGAAATTCAAATGTATCTTTTATTTGAATATACGTACGCAAGTTGAGTTTAGCCAAGATCCCATTAAGCCACTGCTTTTCATAATTGGACACCAGTTTTACTCTTATTCGGTTGACGCTGCATGGCACGTCAACAGATTGAGGGTATTTAGTATTTACTTACTTTAGTAAGTATTTAGAGTACTTTTGACGGAATGGGTGTGTACCTTTTCTCCTGTGTTCATCCTCTTGCTGGACGAAAACTCCTTCAGCTGACGGGTCACCTCCCTGAAACAGCCACACAATCAGTGATATCAATAAAACAAAGCTACATGTATGAACAGACCTAAACTAGGGTTGAATTTCAGGTTTAAACTTGGTCTAAACCAATACTATACCAGATCTAATCTAGTGCTTTGACAGGCATAACCAGGTCTAAACCAAGTCTACACCTTAGACTTATACTAAGAAAGCTGGAGTAGAGGGTTAGTGAGGTAACAGGTAACCAGTTTAAAAGTACTACAAAGCTGGATCATTTTGTATAAGAAGACTCTTTGGCTAATCAGAGACAAGGGATCCTGTGTGCTGTGAGCCGAACTAGCTATACTTTCATATCAGCGTGTTTTTACTTAATACTAAGCAATCATAATTAAACATATTTATTCATCTAGTGGAATCAGCCAGTATGCAGTCCGTGAACCTGCTACACCGCTCTAGTCTATACAGTGTAAACAGAGCCATACTCACTGGGACACCTCGGCGATGTGCTTGTGTCGCAGGCTCACCCACAGGTCATCGTCCTCATGAAGCAGCACCTCCTTCTCCCGCGAGTCGCCCATACCACTCGTCTCATATCTGCAGCACAAAACACACACTCATCTCATATCTGCAACAGAATCAAATCTACACACAGGCCTTTATTACGTTATCAGTTGCTACAGAAACACCTAAAAGGAAGAAAGGAAGGAGGTTGCGTTTCTCGTTTGTTTTCCTCCACCACAACGCACTGCCATGTGTTTATTGGACAGACCAATCAGAGCGGTTGTTTGACAAAGGCGTCCACTGCCTAGTGCACATTCTGTAACTTCTGCGATACAGAACTGTGTCCTCTGAGTCTCTAGATCAAACAGACACAAGCTGCTCATGGTGCCACCTTCTGCTGGGTTCGGGCATCGGGCAGATTGGTGTGCCTGTACATGCTCTATATGGTAAATGGCAAGGCGCTCAAAGCACTTTACATCACAGAAGACACTGGGGGCCAGGTGGGTTAAGCGTCTTGCCCAAGGACACAACAACAGGATTCATGTGTGTGAGTGGGAATCGCATGCCAACCTGTGGTTCAGTGGGTCTGACCGATCAACCAATGATGTATGTGGGGGATTCAAACCGCCAACCTTCGGATCAGTGGAGAAACGCTCTACCAACTGAACTACTGTCACCTCTATCACCACTTTTGATCATACAGGAGCTAGAATTTTTTGTTTCATTATGTAAAGCAATAATATTGTAGATAAGACACAGTCCTAAGACCTACTTGTAGACGTCGTTCTCGATGGGCAGCAGGTCGTAGCCCATGGCCTGGAAGGTGAGCTCGTGCAGCACAGGGGACACGGGGTCAAAGCCTCTGTCCAGGATGATGAGTTGAGAGCGAGCCTTGTCTGGGCCCTGCACACAGCACAAGGTAACACTCTGAATACACAAGCTGGATTACCACAAGATGTCCACAAACTTAAATAAATAACATTTTATAAAGAAAACTGAATGGATTGTGAGCCATACTTATTACGAAACATTACTTTATATTGTTGTAGCGTTTTGTCGTTTAGCTACACTTTGAGCCTTAAACCAGTAACACAATGCAATCGTAAATACAATTACTGAAAATCCCTCCTTTTCAAAATTATTTTAACTGGAGTACAAAAAGGACTATGAATGTTTAGAAAATAAGGGTTAAATCTGGATTCTTGCCTCTGACACACGACTAAACTGCAAAATCTGTAGTGTAAATGAGTGGTACCTCTCCCATAGTGGGGTCGTCAGCCTTATATGCGTCCAATTTGTCCTGCACCAGCTGGGCCAGTGTGGCATTGTCCTTGTACTCCCTGTGGACACATGGTACAGAGGAACAAGAGGACACACTTACATTTTATCAAGTACAAAATGAAGTCAATGTAAGATTCCATTAGGAAACTTTCTGCATGCATTATGTCATGTTCAATTATATTTTTTTTCTTTTGGGAAAGTGTCACCTAAAATGTTTAACTATATGGCATACTGTCTAAGAAATGTGCTTCTTATCAAGTCAAACTTTTTTTGTGTTATCAATAGCTTTTACTATTGATCTAACACAGGGGTCGGGAACATATGGCTCGCGAGCCAGGTGTGGCTCTTTTGATGATTGCATCTGGCTCGCAGATAAAACATAAAATATTCTCACTTGTTGTAGCCGCTGATAGACTCGCGGTTGCGGACTTTTCATTATCGTAACTCCGCAAACAATTGTGTTTTATGTAAATTCAAATGGCATCTCAAAGCAGAGGCACGAGACTCTTGAGACATTTTACCGTCATTACGGTAATCTGCCTCTGTTGTCTCTTGAAGATGACGAATGAGAGCACAGGTGACGCGGGGATTTTCCCGTCCATGATTTTCCCGTCCATGATTTTCCCGTCCATGATTTTAATTGGATGATAATAGCCTACATTGGCCGTTGCTAGGTAAACAGGTAAATGGCGCCTTTTGAATCAGTCTGCTCGGTCATTAGCTCAAAGCTAATCCTTCGACGAAGAAGATGGAGAAAAGAAAAAAAGATGAGGAATATCGTACATTTCAGGATGAAATGAAAGGCATCGAGCATCCTAAGCTAGCCGAAACTGAGTAGCTCCTCAAGTTTTACTATCTTGTGGATATGACTGAACATCTGAAACAGCTCGATGTGAAAATGCAAGGCACTGGAGATACAATGTAGTAAGTAATGTTTAGTTTCTCCAATGTAACGCTCACAGTGCAGTGAGCCTTACATTGCAGAAACTAAACAGCTGCTCCACAAGAGGATTTACCAACACTGGTTTGAGAGTTCCTCTGGACCCCAGTCTGGCGTACATCTACATCTCAAAGACACTAACCACTCCTTTGAAGATAGTGAAGTTCAGATTTTAGTCAGAGAAAAGAAATGGTTTGAGAGGGGACTTAAAGAAGCTATTTTTGTTAGGAAAGAGAATCCTTTAATTTATGTTAAAAACAGTTCACAAAAAAAGTTTATTTTTAGAAAAACACTCGTAAAATAATTTACTGCTGTAATCACAAAACGCATAAAACGTATCAAATCAGTCTTGATATTTCTCTGCACTTTCTGTTTATTTATTTTATTTATTCATTTATTGGTTTATTAGGACTTTGTACAGTTAAATTAAGCACAGTGGCAAATATGTTTGTACCAGATTGTAGCTTATAGCTAATTTTCATCTGTAGTCCTGGGAAGAGGTGACAACACACACACAGAACAACTTTACAATATACAAATATACAATAAAATGAATATTTATATTTGTAAATTACTTTTAAATTACTTTTACACTGTCCTAATAAACCAACCAATCAATCCCTTCTTCTGGTGGTTGCTATGGAGACGATGACATCATAAAGGAATTGGAATGATGCTTCGAATCAAAGCGAGACAGAATTATTAAAGCCCATACCACACATTTAAAAATATACATTGACACAAAAACAAATTATTATTATATTATTATTTTAAAATTACAATGGGGCTTAAAAATAAAATTATGGATCTCATAGAGAACTGGCGAAGTTTAGAGAGGGAACATGAGATTGCAGAGACGGAGTGGATTGAAAAACTGCAGGTCTGGATGACCAATGAGGTAGGGCTTATAGGTCACAGGGGGGGTTCAGATGAGCCGGACCTGCCTTGGAGGGAAAGTGAAGCGGACTGGGTAAATAAAGAATTCCACTACAAAACAGAGGTCGTGGAACTCCTGAACGATGCGGATAAAAATGTCAGAGTGCCAATGTTTTACCCGGATTTTCCGTACCTACAACGGCAATTCAAGGAGAGGCAGAAGCACCTGGCCATTCGCCAGAACCACAGACTGCAGAAAGAGGCGTGGTTCCGAGGGAGGGGCAGTGTTTTAAAGCCGCAAAATAAAATGGGAAAGACACTAAAAAAAATTAAGAGGGAAAAACGCAAATGGGATGAACGTGACAAAGAGCGCTGTGGGGAAATTATTATGTTAAGACGGGAGAATGAAAATTTGATCCAAAACTATCAAGAGCTAGAGAAGAGCTTCGATGAGACACAAAAACGAGAGCAGAAGATGCAAAATGAAATAGAAAATTTAAACAGCAAGTTCCCTGATCATGAAGAATATATGTACAATTATTATGAAGAAGACTGGAAGAAGGATCGTCTAGAGATCCTGAAGGAGGAGTCAAATTACAAGGGGATGATTCAGGAAAAAATTGATAATCATAAAAAGACTTTGTTGAGTTTGACCCATTTGCAAAAAGAATGTAGAGAGAGAGACGCGGTGATAAAGCAGATTCTGGAGGAGGAAGAGAGGGAACGGGCTATCACGGAGGAAACACGCAAGGAGCAAAATCGGCAGTGGTGGGCGCTAGTGAGGCAAGAGATAGAACAAAAAGAGCTCGAGTGGAGTCAAAAAGCGGAAGAACAGGAGAAAAAAATGCTAGAGTTGGCTAAAAGGGAAAGAGACTTGTTGGAAAAGATTCAAGAGCTCCAACAAAGAGGTGAAAAAGTTGACCAAATTGTCCAAACTGATCCTGAAACTGGACCACTGACGGAGGTTCAAGTTCAGGTCAGCAAAGACAAAAGTCTTCCTGATCAGACCATCAAAATAAGGAAGAAGAGAAAGTTCTGTCTGCGGTTCTGGCGTTGCTTTGCGACTCTGTTCAGGAGTAAAGGGTAAGGAGTCCGACTGGTAGTGAGTTAAGAGCTGAACAGGAGTAAAAGGGAGGGTTCGGAGTGGGTGGGGCTAAGTAAAGTGAGTAGTTAAGGGCCGTAGCGGGCAGCAGTATAGACTTTTCAGAGTGTGTGCAGCTGCCCGGGGTTCAGTTTGTCATTTCCCAATTTGAGTAATTTGCCAAATTTGTGTCAATCATGCTAGTCAGTAGCTTGATGTTATTTTAATTATTTTACTTGCCAGAAACAGTTAAAAGTGTTATCTGTCAGATATCTGTGTAAACCCTCAGTCGTCCAGGTCTGATCCATAGCAAAAGACAAAATTAAAATCTGTCAACTGGACAAATCGTTGTAGGAGTGAAGACATTTCAGTTTTCATTTCAGTTCTGGTCAGATTGCTGACTTATATACACTGCCTTATATCTATCTGCAGGGAGGGGTTAACTATTCAGCCCTTAATGACCCTGCTATTGTTCTCATTGTCATCACAACAAGAACAATAGCAGGGTCATTAAGGGCTGAATAGGGTGAAAATAGAGACAATAGATGTTTACAGTTTCAGTGTAGTTAACCCCTCCCTGCAGATAGATATAAGGCAGTGTCCACCAGCAATCTGACCAGAACTGAATGATGAGCAGCGAAACGTCTTCACTCCTACAACGATTTGTACTAATTACTAAATTACTAAAATTATTAAGTATTTACTTGAAGTGTATTTTATTTGTGTTAGTTCTTTTTTTAAATTATAGTTTAAACTGGAAAGTTATTGTAATGTTGAAATATTAAAAAAAACGATATTTTATTGTTCTTTGTTGTGTCACACTCGCGGAACTATGTTAAAAACAAACAAACGAGAAACAAGCTCAGGGCTCACACTGATTCAGAGGTATAGTGACATGTATTTTTTATGCACTTAACTTATTTTTACCATATTAATCTGCCATGTCAGCCAGTCTGTGAAAATAAAACCTACATTATTCTGGTCCGTGGTGCAAAAAAGGTTGGAGACCCCTGTCATAAGCACACTACTGTATAGTTGTTTACACAAAGTTTAAGAGTAAAAAAAACAAACAATATATCCAGTGTTGTCTTCTTTTTGCATGTCAAAAAAAATTGCAGCTCCCAGTGCTTTTTTGTCGTGTAAATCTGGTCCAAATGGCTCTTTGGGGGTTAAAGGCTGATCTAACACAACTACAAATATACTATAGTACTGGTACTTTGGGAAAGAATTAAACTGAACTGGAGATAAGTTTTTGCTTTTGTACAAGGTTGTACTGGTACTTGAATAAAATAAGTTAGAAATAACTTGATGATGGATAATGGACCATTCTCACAATATGAAGGTGGTCATAAATTAAAATAGTATAAATTAAAATAGTATGGGGCTATAAATTGTCATAAGTCCCATTCACACATAGATCTGTAAATTACAAGGTACTAAATGCCACAACGCTCAGCAGTGACCTTCATTCGCACCAGTCCCGGAGCATTACAGGGTCTGCTCTGTCATAACCTCACATATGTCTGTCTGCACTTTCTCACACAGCAACGTGCTGCTGCATCATTCAAACTGAATATGAAAGAACGTAACCATGTATGTTTTAACCAGGAATCCAGATTTGTAACCAAGGAAACCGTGCAATAGTCTTGGAAAATTCCAGGCTTCCTTCAGACACAAGCTTCCCAGCATATTCCCAGTAATTTACCCAGGAAATTTCCAGATCAAAAATGCAGGGAAATCAGTTCTGGCTTTGTTCACACATTACCCTGATCTGGTAAAATGCAGGTAAATTCCCAGCTCAGGCTGCATGTGTGAATGGGACAATACAGACAGGAACCTCTTCCTATACAATAGTTTTCCCAGGAGCAACTGACCCTCTGTATCTGACGGCTGGGTACTCCTTGAGCGTAGCACACAGAGTAGCTAGCTGCTCGGCCAGGCGCTCCATCACAGGGTTTTTCAGCTGGGTCTTATGAGGGCTGTAGAAGCTGTGAAAGGCATCAGGGTTGTCCAGAGAGTACACCTGCACAAATAAACAAACTTACAGGTTAGCAAGCTAAAGATTCAGCATGTTTTTTTTTTTCTGCGCAGAGATTGTCATAATCTGATGGTGCAAATTATGATAAATTTAGTATTTTATGAGTTGTACCTAGTTGATCTGTCTTCAAAAACTTGATAAAGGCTAAACCAGAACCAAGCATGACTAAAGGAGACTTGTGCACAGGACCAAACCCAGTCTACAACCATAAATACTAAATATTAATTCAATTGTGTGTTAAAGTCTAAATGTTAAAATTAAACATTTTAACATTTAGACTAAGTTTTTAGTAATGATGGGCGAATGGAGCTTCGTGAAGCATCACACCTCAGTTGCAATATTATCTCAAATGGTTCGACGTGTCCGAGGCCTTGGAGAAACACTGACCTCTAGTGGACAAATTTAAGCATTGCAAACCAGCACACAACCCATGATTTGGGACCCCAAAACTCTATTTTCTATTTTATTAGAAGTCATAAATATATATTTAAGTTTAACATTTAAAAAAGAAATACGACTATTTATATATCACATGTTTTTATTAAGAAATAGAAGTTTTTCCACAGTTGAAGGCTTTAGTCTACATCTTCTTTGGCTCACTAACTCACCAGCTTTGGAAAAAATAAAGATGAAAATGTCTGTCAGATAAAAAACAAACACAATTTGTTTTCCCCCATTATTTTATGACGTAACCCAGCGGTGTCCAAACTATGGCCTGGGGGCCAAATGCGGCCCTCACACCACTTTTTATTGGCCCTCAGGCCTCCTGCTGAACTGGTCCAATTGATCACAAGCAGCACTTTTAACAGCAAATTAAACTATTTCTACCACTATATCCTCAAACATCACATTGCATTGTTATACAGACCTAAAATGAATGTGTTTCAAGCCTTGTTAATATACAGCGGCTCTGTCAAAGCTGTGGATAAAGCACCGCATTGCATTGATCACCGGTCTGTGGCTTCAAATATGTTTTGGCCCTCGATGAAAAAAGTTTGGGAACCTCTGACGTAAACTCTACCAAAAAGCCCAACATGGTCTGGGACTCCAACCCCACACAGTCTTGTTAAGAGTCGACAGTTCTAAGCACTGCGCTACCGTGTTGTTATAACCTTTAAAACTGGTAGCCCCAAGTAACGGTAATAAATGATGGAAGATGGAACAAAAATATCAGGGGCCATTTTAAACAACTGAAGTAAAAGACCTTCACAAATCGCTCCTCTCATAGCATAACTGCCAACTAAGTAACTACCAAGTAATTTTTTGGCCTAATTGAGTTTTCTATCCAGACCCTGCTGCATCTGTAGGTGTCATTAACTTGGCCAATCAGAATTATTTTTACAGCCATAAAACCACCAAATTACCTATGCATTTTATTGACATGGACTTTTACTTTTGTATTTTCCCGCAAAAAAACGTGAAATCACTAATGCTAAGAGGCTAACACAATGCTAACATAGCGGTACCATTGCCATTATCTCTCCCACTCACATTGACTGTCCTTGGCCACTGAACCTCATTTACCCCTTTGCATATATCCTCTCTAGCATCCTACTTCCTATCTCTCTCCCTTCTTTTCTCCTCTCTCCTCCATCTGTCCAGTCATGTGACCACTCTGCAGAAGTATCCCTGTCTCACGTCTCACTGGCCGAGCGGAGGTGTGTGTGCATGGTTCGACCAATGAGCCTTGAGAGCGGGTGGGCGGGGCTTGCGGTAATGTTTGGCCCGCAGCTGAGAGCAGTGAGTTTGAAGTAATGACAGAGGACAAGCAGGAGAGAGGAGCCAGTGCTGTCTTCAGACGCTCAGACAGACAAAGGAATCATGGGAAATGGGTAAAAAGAGTAGTCAAATCTTTAAAAATGCTAAATGAAAAAATCTGATATTGCATTTATTCGATATCCAGCTACTGAGATGAGTAAATAAACAAGGCAGCATTTTTGTATTCAAATGATAGTAGCTTACCCACTCTTAGCATAATTTGAAGAGAATATTGAGCAGAAATGGGGTTAATTCCAGATGTTTCATAATATAATCTGAACTATCCAAAGATCCGGTTGACATACCTGTCCCAAAGACCTAACTTTAACCTAAATACTTGTTCCTCAATTAAACCTTAATCCAGGACTAAACAAGATTTAACCAGAACAAACCCAAGGCTAACTAGATTAGACTAGATAGATTCAACCAGGACTAAACCAAGACCAAAATGGCACAAAATCAGGATTAATCCACCACTAAACTAGGACAAAACCAAACCTAAACCAGGGCTAAACAACGACTGAAGCAGATCTAACTAGCTCTAACTAAACCAGAACTAAACCAGGTCTAACCTAGTAATAAACTGTGTACTAAAATGGCGTCAGATCTGTGTGTACAGCCCTGCTTAAAGGCATGAAGGTACCTGGGACTCGTAGGGCAGGAAGGCGATATTGATCTCCGTCAGGGTCTTGGTGACTTTGGAGGTACGACTCTTCACCAGCTCGTTGAACAGAGGGTCAGGGCAGGCTGAGGGGAAGACACACAGTTACTACATAAATATTGATATGAAGTATTCCTAGTGGGGTACTTACAGAGGTACGAAGTATTCCTCCTGTGGTACTTAGAGAGGTATGAAGTATTCCTAATATGGTACTTACAGAGGTATGAAGTATTCCTAGTGTGGTACTTACAGAGGTATGAAGTATTTCTAGTGCGGTACCTACAGAGGTATGAAGTATTCCTAGTGTGGTACTTACAGAGGTATGAACTATTTCTAGTGTGGTTCTTACAGAAATATGAAGTATTCCTAATATGGTACTTACAGAAATATGAAGTATTCCTAATATGGTACTTACAGAAATATGAAGTATTCCTAGTGTGGTACTTACAGAAGTATACCTAGTGTGGTACTTAAAGAGGCATGAAATATTCCTAATACTACTTACAGAGGTATGAACTATTACTAGTGTGGTACTTACAGAGGTATGAACTATTAGTAGCGTGATACTTACAAAGGTATGAAGTATTCCTAATATGGTACTTACAGAAATATGAAGTATTCCTAGTGTAGTACTTACAGACATATGAAGTATTCCTAGTGTGGTACTTACAGAGGCATGATGTATTCCTAGTGTAGTACTTACAGACATATGAAGTATTCCTAGTGTGGTACTTACAGAGGCATGATGTATTCCTAGTGTAGTACTTACAGACATATGAAGTATTCCTAGTGTGGTACTTACAGAGGCATGATGTATTCCTAGTGTAGTACTTACAGACATATGAAGTATTCCTAGTGTGGTACTTACAGAGGCATGACGTATTCCTAGTGTGGTACTTACAGAGGTATGAAGTATAAGTAGTACTCACAGTCGGTGAAGAAGACGTGCGCTGCCTTGTATTTGGATGAATGAGCATCTTTGAAGTCTCCAATAAGAGTGTGGACAGACTGGAGAAAGAGCAGACATCAGTCATATTAGTTTGAGGTTTACAAATTAAAACAAAACATAACAACTAAGCATCTTGGTTAGAAAAGTGACTCTTGAAAGTACAATATGATATTAGAGATCAGCCAGTATGGGTTTTTCATGACCAATGCTGTTATCTTTTCTTTAGAATACAGAGCAACCGGTGGGCGATAAGCTCTGCCACTATTTTTGGGCCGATATGTAACGATGGACGAGTTTGATTATTTTTACAAAATCATGTCATTATTTACGTATACATTAAAATTCACTACGAACTCCTCCCAAGCCCTTTTATAACCGCAAAACTATAAAAGAGCTGTGTAGTCACGTTTTGTGCAGTTTTCTCATTTAACTGGACAAATAAAAGTTTATACATAGATGTTGAAGTAGGACAGCCACACATTACCCCATTTCATTTCAAGTGTTGAACCTGGTTGAACGAGTGCACAGTAGCAGCAGCTTATTTCATTTCAAGGATTACAGGCTACAGTCAATTACCAAGAACACTGTCTCTATCCATTCTTAGATCTTAGAGTTGCATAAAAATATGAATTTTTGGGAATTTCTCAAACATAAAAGTTAATATCTTCATATTCAATGATAAAAACTATGTGATATATTCTTTCTTTTGTTCACTTTTTTTCCTATTCGCGAGCTGTGTCTGGCCTTAAAGTAGACCTATTCAGCAAAATCCACTTTTCAGAGCTTTTAACCATGTTATAGTTGTTACTCTGCTGAAGTTGTACTTGGAGTGATTTGCACATGTTTGAACTATCTTTAATTGCTTATTTTCAAGACACCATTTTGCCAATCAATTCTCGTTTTTACTGTTCCAGGCAAACGCAAACTGCTCCAGTTATCCAGTTTTATTTTCTTAATCTGTGCTATGCATTGGATTCTGCAGAGTTGCATAGTCACTGTTACTCTGTTACTCGCTAGCCTGATGTGCAGCTGTCCATAGGAGAAATCGACACCTACACGATAGTTTGTTGTGACAACGTTTATGCAGAGTTTACATTGGACATTGCAGTTTTCTAATGCAGATTTTTTTCTTTTAAGTTGTTTTTGATGAATATTGTGATATTAAATCTCCAAATTATACCATAATGATCCATGGGTGTCATAGATTATAACTGTATAGCAGACAAAAGTATAATAGGTGTTCTTTAAAGGTGTACTACGTAACTTTTCTGATGAGGGTCTGCCACCTGCTTGTGTTTATGGTGATGATACTACTTTCCCTGGACTCTTCATAGTACGGCATAGACTTTTCTTGTAAATGGTTGAATCTGGCATCATCTGCTTGTCTCCATGGAAATAGATAAGTTTAATACTATACTGTAGAACATTCCAGGCAAAGAAATAACATCTCCATGGAGTCAAGCAGGTAAGGCTCTCCACCAGACACAATGAGAACACAATGAGAAGTTGCATTTTTGAAGTGGTAGTGTGATTACTGCAGACATGTACCTTCTCTGTGGGTGTGATCAGGTAGATGGCCTCCAGGCTGGGCAGGGGCTCTCTCCTCTTGTTGATGTCCTCCACAACTGCACACAAATGTTCACAGTTACAAAATCATGTCACATTACAGATCATTTACTATAAGTAGAGCTGGGCAGCGATTACATTTTTAAATCGCATGCTTAAAATTATGGGCGCAAAGGTTAAAAAAAAGTATAAACAAGGGTTTTTTGGCTCCTAAATCGTTCTTTATTTTGCCATTTAGGCTTAAATATACTGTAGTATTCACCCAGTGCTGTGCTGTTTTGACCTGGATATGTTTTTCTATGTATATGGGACCAAGTTAAAAATGAAAACCATACACATGATAAGAAAAGGCACAGGCTATTTTGTTATTTTTCTAATATCTACATTCAAATATAGAATTAGAATGTTTTTTAATAGTTTGAAGCTGAAACTATGACAGAGAAAGAGAGAGAGCATGAAGTGGCTCACAGACAGGAGCTGGGATCTGTAATAACGAGATAAAACACACTAGCGAGCCCAACCCTAAGTATTAGTAGTATTTATTGTGTGAAATTGTGCGTACTGGTGATGCCCTCTGTCATGATGTCCGTCATCTTGCAGCAGGAGGACAACATCCTCATGCTGAGCTGGTCCACGATCAGAGCCTGAGACACAAAACACCACAGAGCATTTATTTATTTTAGGGCTGCAACTAAAGATTATTCTGAGTGTCAGTGGTCAGTGATTCATATTTTGAATAGTCGACTAGTCAAATAATAATTTCTATTGTACATTGAGAAAACAAAAACACTATCAACAAAATAAAGAAATAAAGAATATTTATGAATAAAGAAAAAAATCAGAATGAGAAATCATTTAATCTTTTTTGATATTTTGATTTAAAGGTCCTATATTACACAAATTGACTCTTGCACGCTTTAATTCATGTTAGAATTACCTCATACAACTACCTCCTCAAAAACACATCCAGGGTTGAATTTTGTTTCATGTTTGAAAAATCATTTATGATTAGTCTACATCTTAAAAGAACAAAATGCTCTGTTCCACTTTGTGATTTCATGAAGCGGTAGTTTTCAAGTTAACAGCTACATTTTACCTTTACTTAGAGTAGTAGTAGAGATTGTCAATTCCAGGACTGAAATTATCCAAATGATTCTAGTGAAGGTGTATATGTATGTTTATCTCAGGATAAATATGCAGGATTTATGGGTTAAACATGTGTGAATGAAACAAAACACAACTCCCGGTATGTTTTTGATGAGGAAACAACATTATAAGATCAGAAAATAGTGTAATATGGGCCCTTTTATAACGCAGCTGTCTTTGTTTGTTTGTCTGTATACATTTAAAGTCTGGGTCTCATGGTTATGATTATCAAAATACAACAAACCATTTTTGAAGTTTTAGTTTATGGTATGATTTCGTGTAATATATTATGAGAAAGTGTAGTAACTCAACCTGAGCAATCTCCACTCACCTTCCATTCTCCCTTCTTCTTAATCTTCTTGATCACATCGTTCATAATCTCTGCAAAAAACAACAAAACACAATTAGGCTATAGAACAAAGTGAAAGTTGTCTGGAGTTTGTTGTCTGGAGGAAATACTTTACACAGGATGCCCTTCCACGTTGTATTAGTGTGTTCGGAGTGCAAGCGAAGTGTTTATCCGCTTGTGTTCTACGAAATTCACACTGTTCACACAGATGAAACCTTAAACCAGTCTTAACCAGTCACATCTTGGCTCTCTAACTAACCACCAATCACACCGTCAACCTGCACGAGTCTGATTCATGGACCTGACAGATACTTCACATACTGTCACCACCATGTATCACTGTCGCTGTGCATTGGTCTGTATCACATCACACGTACAAGCTGTGAGGACATTATTTCTCATGCCTATTATATTTCCAGTTACATGATGTTATAATTTGCACATTTTCTGCGATGCTCAATGGGAGCTGATGTCGTAAATGTCATCACAACAAAGATCCGTGTAACTGTCTACCCCTCCTATGGATAGCTGCATATCACGCTTGTAAAGAAAATAAAATTGAAGAGCAAAGTAAGTAGAGCGTAGTGGGTGTATGGCAGTGGAGGTGAAAATGTGGATTGATCGCAATATGGCGTCTTGAAAATAAGTGATTAAAGATTGCTTAAACATGCAGGAATCACTGCAAATACAACTCCGAGAGGGTAAAGGAGAAGGTAAATAACTGTAACATAACCATGTTACAGTTGTTTACCTTCTCCTTTAAAAAAAAGTGGATTTTCCATAATAGGTCTGCTATAAGGTATTCACAGTACCCTTGAAAACTCCTCCAAAACAGTGTACCATATATATTATTTGGTAAGGATTTGCGATGCATTTTTAGAAATAACAACATTTACAGTACACATTTTAAACATGTCTGGGAGCATACATGTTTGACTGAAAGGTTAAGAAAACTCCCACACACTGTCTCACTCTTGATTCGTTTCGGTCCCTCAGACCTTCCTCAGGTATGCAGCATACATGTTTGATACAAGACTGAATTTTAACTGCTAAACGAACACAAGAATCCCATGCACTGAACGTCGAATAGAGGAGAAGAGTAAAGTAAGTGTAGGTGATTCAGCGGATGTATGCCCCACATACAGAGCTGTGTCTGTGGAGAATGAGAGTGTACTTTACATGAGAGAACAGCGAGAGCAAAGAGCCTGCAACAAAGTCACCGCTGCACAACATGGTATGGGAACGAAAATGGCTGCATAAAATCATTGATGTGTTTATATGTTACGACAACCCAAAATTCTCATGGTTTGTGTTACACCTCACTCAGCCTGCCAGACTGCCTCAACCAATACTACATTTTCTGCTGATACATCACTTTACCACCTAGACTGTGTATATGAATGGGCCTGATCTGCTAGCTGCTACATTCCAAATAGGAAGTGAGCATGGGCGCTCTTCCAGCTCCATCGACTCTGGCTCCAGTTCACTTTCTCTCTCTGTAACGGTTGCTGTCTGGCTCGTCATTCTGGTCTTAAAAGGTCTATATTAACTGTGCCCGGTCCTTGTGCGGTGTGGGCGGGAAGGGGGGTTACCTTCAGTATCCACATTCCTGATTGGCTCTTTGGTTGCTACTCTTCAGAATTCCAAATATGGAACTTGGCTCCAAACTCGCCCCTATAACTGCTAGTGTCGATGAGCTTCATTTGACTGACCCGAATGCTATGGGTGACGTCACACTCTCTAATCCACTTCTTTATACAGTCTATGATATTAACCAATACCACTGTAGGGACAGAAAAATGCATTTTATTTCCATTAAAACATGGTTAGCATACTACAAAATGTATCCAGTTAGATTATTTATCCAGCAAGTGCCTTTTGGACATCTTTGTATGAATAAAAATTCAAACAAGATTAAACTATCTAGGCCAACATTAGCGAGTAACTACCCTTATTACATTCACTAAAGGTCCAACCAATACAGCAAATTTTCCTGGATCAGAGCCAATATTCGATACCACTAACAGTATCGGTGCGTCCCTATGAAAAATACCTTCTCAGCCATTTCAGCAGGTCTTGTACATTTTGGAACTGCATTTCTTTGTTGTATAAGACTAAGAAGTACAGCAAATTTCCACATATAGGCACAACAGCAAATAAACCCTTTGTAAAAATCAGTTCAAATTCCAAAAATGTTGTGCTAAAGTGTAAGCTCTTGCCCAGGTGGTTACAGTAGCACAGTCCCAGTGAGGGTGAGGGAACTGTGAGTGACCTCCTATGGGACATGAGCTCAGGGAGTAGACCTATATTCTGCTCCATACACACAGACACAGGGATACACCACTCTGTACTGTCTGCAACACCGGTCTAGACTCAACAATGACTAAACAGAACCAAGACACAAGCATTTCTCACAACTCTTAATGAAGTGAGTGTCAATAATACAACTAGGATGATTTCCTCTGGTCACTGTCAGCTGATCACTCCACGCTACATTATTTCTCAAGCTATTTCATCATTCTGCCATTTTAGCATCCAGCTTCATCATCAGCCTCCTCAACTTCACCATCTCCCCCTCTCCACCACAATTACAATTATGTTTGTTGCAGCAAGATGCAAGATTTTTTTTTGTGTTTTTGTGTATGTAATCTATTTGAATGTTTTTGTACATGAAATTTAAATCAGTAAGTGTTCATTAAAAAGAGTTATGCAAAAAATTGGAGATTTCTACCATGTAATAATGTCATTTCCTCAACAAAATTTGGCTGAAGAGGGTTTAGATGTCATCCATGCATGTTTGAGTAATCTAGCGATCTCTCACAGGCCCTATTCAAACCCTCTTTACGGTTAGCAGTATAATTCTGTCCAAAGCCCAGCCCAGACGCCTACGTCACCCATGCTCCTCCATGACAATTTTCCATAAACATACAAAACAATACACTACAACTTCACAAACCTGATGCGATGTGCACCAGTTTCATTAGCGGGATGAGAAGAGCAAAGAGAGGGGGGATTAAGTGCATCAAAAGCAATAGTGAAACTTATAAACCATGTTGTTTTCAGCGGATATAACATTTTCAAAACAATAAAAGGTAACATGGCGATCTAAATATATTGTGTTAGCAGTTAATACCCGATAGAAGTATAATAACTTCCCCCTTCCCAATTCAATTACTCAGTCAGTGGTGTATAATAAAGACATACTGACTGCAATTAGTTTTAGTGGTTTGAAAAGTTACATTACTTTGCTATTATCAACAAACTTGCTTGTGGGAACATAAATGTACATTCTACAGATCAGACATGACTACTTCAGTGTTATTTGGGAGATACTCTACAAGATGTTAGCTTACCGAGTTGAAATTTTTGAACATGTTTATCTCACTTATTGTAATGGACATGGTTATCTTCTGTGTCGGCAGAACAGTGACATATAGACGCACAGAGCTTACAGACAGCGCACTTTTCTTGTGGTACCTCTCCGTGATAACAAAGCAGAGCAGGGCAGGGTCAGTCAGACAGAGGAAGGAGCTGAGCAAACACAGGCAGCAGCTGAGCAAACTGATGCTCCACAGACACAGGTCCACACCGGACAAGCACTGGAGACGGAACAACAGCAACATACAAGTTTAAAGGACTGAGGGATTACACAAACCAAGAGACAAAAACATGTACAAGAATAATTTAAAATCAGCTACATAACCTTTAATGTAGAGCATTTTCAAGGCATTTCAAACTCCCAAACATCCAAACCCTTCAAGTTATTAATTTTCAACACAGGATAATAAGTTTTGTTAATTTTTACATGTGCTTATACAGGGTCACTGACTCTTTTGTTTCTAAATATTATTCTTTTATTTTTTCAGAGCATTTAGAACTATTCTTCCGACATTAATATGAGCAAATATAGCACCGAGGAATGAACCCTCATTGTACAGTGGTACTATGAGTCACATGGGTCAAATTCAGAAACCCAGTGGTGTTACTGTCGACATTTTAATACCAGAGATGCCCCAAGCGTAAATGCCATTAAAGGAATAATAAGTGGTTTTCAAAGACAGGGGGCAGTATGTGATTTCCCGAGACCTGACTAGTCCCGATTTCTTCCTGTGGGGTTATCTTAAAGAAAAGGTGTTTGTGAATAAACCTCAGACAATAAACAACTTAAAAGGTAATATCAAGGATCAAATAAGAGCCATAAGCCCGAAAATGCTTCAAATGTTATGCAAAGTGTGTTGGATCAGCCTATTCAGTGCAAAACTGAAAATGGTGGACACTTAAAAAACATATATATATTTTTTTTAATCCAGCAATGTCTTGTATCCATAGTGATATTATTGCATTGCTTGGAATGTCCCACAGTATAGCATTAAACATATCTTAGGTGACACCCGGTCAAGTAACAGGTTAAGTGGCAAGTCTTTTCCAGGCATTTTCTCTGCAATAGAAATCATAAAATGTGGTGTTATGAAAAAATGCAAGATGGTTGAACATTTTAGGCGCAGTGAGGGTAAAGCTAACAACAACTAGCCTACTACTAGCCTACTAACATGCACTTCCTGTGTAGCCTACTGGGGCAAGACACATTTTGCTCAAAAAAATCAAGTACAGGGACTTTAACTGTCCTTTACTAATCACCAATTCCACTTACAAGACTGGCAAAATTACAGATACTTTTTTCATAATGTAAAGCTAAGAATCCACCAGTGCTACATAAGACAGACAGACACAGAACAACAAGAAAAATGTGTAGACCTCTAATACTATGCTACACTATAAAACTAGCCAAAGTACTCTTACTCAATTTTGCCTTTTTCCCCCACAAGTACTTTCCTCTTCCCCTCTCCTCATGTTGGCAGTGGCACATGTCAGAAGGCTAGCAGCAACGTAGCATCATTAGCTGTCTTCTTCTTAGCAAAGTTAGCATGTAGCTTGACACTCAACAGACACTGACTACACCAGGCTAGTGAGCTGCTGTGTCAAATTATTACAAACAGATGTGCTAGTTCTACAAGGTCACAATTAAAACAGCATTTTGAATTTGTATTTAGAATTATTTGGGAGCAGGGAAGCCCAAAAATGTCTTAAAATGTATATCTTTTGTAAGAAACTGTTGCCAAATGATAATAGAACATGCTATAGCTTTGACCTGTTGCAGACGCCATTTTGAGGACTTTTGCCAATTCAAAAGATGTTAATTTCCATTGTTTTTTCATAATTCTTAGAGTTTGCTGTATAATATTAAGTTTATGGTTATTGTGACATCCTCATTAACCTAGTTATTTAAAAAGCTGCTTATTATTTATGTTTTTACATCGTGGGTCGTGTTACTTTTTTCTACCCAAGGAATGGTTTGTAACAGTACTATGTAACGTATCTGATGGGAGGGGACGATTCACCACCTCCTTGTCTCCATAGAGATGTTATTGCTTAATCTAGAATGTTCCACAGCATTGCATTAAACTTACCTATCTCCACGGAGACAAGCAGCACCACAAAGCAATATCATCTCCATGGAGACAAGCAAGTGAGCTATCCTCCACCTGAAAAACTGCATAATGCACCTTTAAACCTATGGAGAAATTGCATTGCTTAGCTTTGTGCATCATTCTGTGCTAGCCAACTTTACTTGTCACAATTCACTTTTGAGCGCTTATGCTTTTGAGGCTAAAGCTCGCCAACCACTACAGGATTTTTCAGTCTTAAACAATTTCTAAACACGCGACAAATTGCGCAGACCACAGAAATGACGAGAAGCATAAGAGACTATAAATCTTACGAGCCCCCGAGCGCAAAGACTGCAGCAGGATATGGCAGCGAAGAGACAGCACACCACAAGCTAAAAGTTGAGCATTGCACTTCTACTTTAGATGCAGGTCAAAACTGCTATTATTATTTGTGAAATGTGGCACAATGGTTCAGATAAATGCTTTTAACGCACAGAAGCTTCACCCTGATCCTCCTGTGTGGATGTTTTTACTTTTTAAACAACGCTGCAGTTTTACAACTTTACGAGAGGTGAGTTATAAAGTCATCTAATTATTTTCGCTATTTCCTGCGTGTCTTGTGCCTCTGTGCTTTATTGGCTGTTGCCGTGGTGATGTTTTATGGTTACGATATGACGGAGCAGCTCTCAGTTGCACTAACACCACACACGAGGAGAGCAGCGGTTTAAAAATCACATATGAAGATCCAAAGTCAAGTCACACCTCCCTGAAGTCTGGGAGAAGCAAATCAGGTCCTAAATTGGGCAGATTATCCTTGAGTCTAATTCATGACTTTGTTTACAATGTCCCACCATAGATTTACAGCAGCTCGGGTCAGTTATGGGAGGACACTGAGGAATTATAATGGCTCTCACTCTAATTGGTACAGGCCTATTCATTTATTTATTTTCATTAGATTTTTTTTTGCCTGCCAATTGAAATCCTGACTAGACATTTTGAAAGCCAAGGGACAGAAGGCTGCAGTTATGTAAGAGCGAACCAGTCCAAACCAGACCGACATTGTATGTGGGCACAAACATACAAACTGCAGCAAATATGACATCACTGCAAGGAGAGAGAGAGGTCAAAGGTCAGAAGGGACAGGAGACATGTTTCCCAGGACCTTCACAGAGGACGCTCAAGAAATGATGAAGGAGACTCTGAAGGACATGAGAAAAATGCTGACTGAGTGAGTGCAATGTAATTTTAACAATACAATCAGCTAGCATGGCCTATACTACAGAAATGTATCACATGATTATATATTTAGTATTTAGGCCTCATATATAAAAACATGTTGTAGTAGCTTTTAGAGTTGTCAAAAATAGGTTATTTAAATCAAATACTAATCAATACACTAAAGCTAGTATCAAAAAGAGATACTCATTGGGACAGGTATCGATACTAAAAAAGTCACATTCACAGGACAGAAATGAACCTTTCCTGAATATCTTTAGAATGATCTCGAGCTGTATCTGAACAAATATAAGACACATAGACTAGTATACGCCCACGGACCACTATGGAACCTACCTGGACAACTGAGGGATTACACATGGTAATATAACATAAAGTACTACCATTTAATGTTGAAAACCATATTTTTTTGTCTAAAAATAGTGTCTTTCATCATTGTGGTATCAGCATTGGTATTGAGTACTGAGTATCAAGTTTTAGTATGGTGACAACACTAGTAGGTAAGACTAGTAGGTCACATTTCTTTCCTGCACATACACAGACACATCACTAGTAGGCTATTGTAGAATGTCCCATAACAGATTAATAGCAATATATTGAGCAGTCAGTGATATTAGAGTAAAATTACAATATAGACTGTTCCAGTGTATTCTATAGGCAGATAGAATTAGCAATTCAAAATACCATCTTTTGAATTGTCAAGTCCTCAAAATGGCGTCTACAACAGGTCAAAGCTATAGCCTATTCTATTATCATTTGGCATTGCATTAGCCTCAAAACGTCACATGAAAACTACTATAACCATGACAACCACTCGACCACACGAGAGTAACACCAGAGCCTCTGTAGTGAACTGTTTTTTTTTTTGCCTGCCAATTGAAATCCTGACTAGACATTTTGAAAGCCAAGGGACAGAAGGCTGCAGTTATGTAATGAGCAAACATGATAAGGGCCACATAATAAGCATTTCTTAAATCTAATGGTGTAGTAAGGAATACTGTGGACTACTGCAAACACTTTCAATGTAAATAGTAATTAAGTACAGCACCTTTATTACACTTCTGGTTTTATAGTGTATAACAATAATATGGATATATTCAAACATCCTATAATGTATCACTAAATGGTACATTGATGAAAGAGCGATCACCTATAAATATCTTGGGTTTTCACTTGGCTTAATCATTTTATAGAAACAAATCTTGTATCCCATTGAATTAGAGAAAAGAAATTGTTCAAGCAACCTTTCTTTTTGTACTAGATTACAGAGATATAATAATATACATGCAGACTTCAGCCTCTACTTTGAAATCTTTAGACACACTCTTTCACTCAGCCCTTTGTTTCATAACAGGTGATGAATTTACAACCCATCACTGTTCACCCTATGAAAAAGTATGTTGGCCATCGCTGTCTGTCAGGTGAGAACAACACTGTATAAAAGGTATTTATAAGGGACTACAACGATAGACTGCCTGGATATCTCACTTATATTATATTATATTATATATATACATATATATATATATATATCACACCTGACATGGGAAAAAGGGCTACTACTACTATTACTTTGGTGCCACAAACGCAATTTAATAATCTGGTAACAAATTTTTATACTCATTCCTGCTCCATTGTTCTGTATTTGAGCAGGGTGTCTATGAAAAGGAGAGTGTGAGGGCTCTTATTGGGCTCTAACTATACACAAATCATAATAAATAAATACAAGATGCTATAGATGCTGATGAACATGAAGTAACTGCAGCAGACAGTTCATGATTTAAAGGCCGTTACATTCAGAGCTTAATCTTAAAGGCCATATTCTATAGAAAAGTCTTTGCTACAACGGGCCTGCTCTTGTTCACATCTATATTTCACTGGGACCACAGCACATCCTTGTTCATTACTTATTGTTCTGGCATTGTCACAGTCTGCCTCCTCACAGTGTGACACTATTGCTCATATTGCTCCAACCCCTCCCCCCTGTGTTTCTCCGCACAGTAGAAGAGTGCATATACTTGAGTGTGCATAAAAACAGTACTTGAGACCTCTACAAACATGTTCTGAAATACGTGAGATTCTTACGTCACAGCAGTTCCTATTTCAGGTAGGTATAATCAGGAAGGGCATCTGGTCTAAATGTGTGCCATATTACTTATGCTGTAATCCCCACTATACTTGCAAAAAAAATTATGCCAGATACTAACCAATACTGAGACTATAGTAAAGAAACTAGTTACTCAAATTTAGTTTTAAATTTGAGTATTATGACAACAGTAGTCTCCTCAGTTGCTGATTCAAACCCACACTGTCAGTGTACCCTTCGGCAAGACCAAAGACTGTATAAAGAAGTAGACCAAGTCAGCATGACCTCACCCATAGCTTTCGGCTCCAGTCAAATGAAGCTCATCGAGGCTAGAGCAGTTATACGGGCAAATTTGGAGCCGAGTTCCCCATTTGGAATTCCGAACGCGAGTATCATAGCAACCAAAGAGCCAATCCAGAGGCTGTTGAAGGTAACGCCTCTTCCCACCTGCACCGCTGGTTTAGCAAGGAGTGGACGCTTAGAAACACAGTCAATCAAACCTGCTGCTAACACTAGCGGGTGTGACCTCAGGGAAAGAAGGCGCCTCATTTGTCTGTTATTAATGTTCATTTCTTGATTTACAGACAAAATGGCAGAATAAAAACACCAGGAGCATGTAGAGCAGGTTAATATAAACATTCTAAGACCAAAATCGCGAGGCTCACTGCAGCATTTAGAGACTCATGACAGTTTTTCAATGTAAAGTGAACTGGAGCCAGAGTCGATGGACCTGGAAGCGCGCTCATGATCAATTCCTATTTGGAACATGGCAGCTACCAGGTTAGCCATGTCCATTTATATATACAGTCTATGTTTTTTATACCCTCCTCAGCTGTTGGTTCGAACCCACACTGTCACTGTACCCTTTGGCAAGACACTAAATCCACCATGCCTCCCCTGCCTAAATGTATGCATGAATGAACTGTTCTTTGATGAAAAGCACATTGACTGCCACTGAGTTCAATTTGGGGTTAATCATTATTCATACTGTTTAATGAAATATGGGTAAGGGCCCCATTCATTTTGAACACCTCTGCTGTCATCTGTTTAAATTGGGTAACAGTCTGGTTTAAACTGGTGCACATGTGTAGTAGTGATTGACGAAAATGCTATTGGGAATCAATGCGATGCCCTCAGTGGTGTAACACTTGTGGAAGATGGTGTCAGAGTACAAGCTCCAAAAAAACCAAACCTAATTCAAACGTTATTCTTATGAAATTTTGTAATAGATTTATGATAACAGTCCATTTCGGATCAAAGAAATCTAATGTAGTCAAGCAGCAGATAGTCATTTAGGTGCTTATATTTTTGAAAAGAGGCTATGTAACGTTTTGAGATCCCTGGATGTGCCGCTCAAAGTCTGAATTTTTAAAATAAATACAGAGAAATTGGCGGAGATAGAGGGTAGGTGAAAAAAGGCATTTTCTGCGCACCTACGCCTCAAATGTAGGACGATACAGGATTACTCAACCACGAATGAATCAATCAAAATATGACTCTTAAAAGCTCATCGAGTTGATTTTGCACGACAATGTATCTTTTAAAGGTACACTGTGTAACTTTTCTCTATTGGTACTTTGTCGAGGCACATTATGGCGTCAGACTTCTGTCGATCTATTTTTATCACTAAAAAAATACCTTGAAAAACATACATTCTTAGTGGTGGTGGCATGTTTTTGCCTCAGTGGAGAGTGATAAGTTTAATGCCATACTGTGGAAGATTTCTGGCTAAGCAATGATATTTCCAGCAACACAAGCAGGTAGTAGGCCCTGTGGAGAAGCTGGTCTGATATGGTGAAAGTAGGACGCAGACTTGTATAAAAAAGTGTCTTGCAAAATAACTAAGTGCAAAATAACTAAAGAAAACAACATAAACTGTTCACACAAATAAACAGAAAATAGGCAACTTAAATTAAATGCACCTCAACCACATGTACACAACTACACTGAAGTTCCCTGATTGACTAAATCTAACTGCTTTTATACTCTCCCAGCAGGAAGGACCTCTCCCAGCTAAATATTACAGATTCCACAGGTGCCATTAGATTTTAAATTTAGTCTAGTCTATACTGTGCAACTTTGTGGGCTTAAGTCCCTAAGTGTGTGACGTTTAAGTGACAGGTGGACTATAAGACTAAACCAAACAAACAACTATCTGGGATAGTGTTATGTGAGAGGTGAGGTCTTTAATGAGATACGGGGATAGGAGTCTACACATGCACAGGTCTGATGGAGCAGTGGTGAATCACCCATCCATCCATTTTCTTCTGCTTATCCAGGGCAGGGGGCAGGAGTCTAAAAAGGGATTCCCAGACTTTCCTCACCCCAGACATATCCTCCAGCTCCTCCGCTGAGACCCCAAAGTGAGACCCCAAAGTGGCTGGCCAAGAGACATAGTCTCACCAGCGTGTCCTGGGTCTTCCCCGGGGCCTCCTCTCGGTGGGACATGCCCAGAACACCTCCCTAGGGAGGCGTCCAGGAGGCAACCTGAGCAGATGTCCGAGCCACCTCATGCGACTCCTTTCGACGTGGAGGAACAGCGGCTCTACTCCATGCTCCTCCCGTGTGGCTGAGCTCCTCACCCTATCTCTAAGGGAGCGCCCAGCTACATGTGGTGAATCAGAGCAACGCAACAGACGTCCCTATTATATGCTACACAAAATATCAAAGTTACAATCCCAATTTGAATCGAAGCAATGATCAAATTGCAAAACTGCAATTATTTAGATCAAATGTCCTCTGCAAAAAAACAAAATATCCTGATTTAAAAATCGGGATTGTGCCTGTAGTTTAAACCTCCACAAACATGTTCTGAATTGCTCTCAGTTGTTTGGTGTTGTTCACAATGCGCACTATGAACAGAATCTTACTTTGAACATGTAATCATAATCCCAATACTTGTATTAGTTTATCAGTCTTCTCTCTGATGGTAATGCTCCTGGAGTTGTTTACACTGTGCACTTTGAATGGAATTTTCTTTTTTAAAGGTATGTTGCAAATCCAATCCCAAGTAGAGGCATAATCTGAACATCTGCTGTATGTGAAAACTGGATCCATGAAACAGAGAATGAACAGAACTGGTGCTGAACAGAGAGATTTTAGAATGTTAAGACATAACGCCTTTAGCCTTGTTTCCACTGGTTCGTGTTATATCAGACACTGAGTGTATTCACTGTCTAAACTGAACCGAACTGCTCAATTAGAGGGGTCCAAGGTGGGCCCTGCTGGATTCTAGCTCCCAACGGAGTCTGGGGCCAGCACAGTATGGCTCCCAGGTCCCTTTGGCTAAGGCAAAGCTATACAAGAAATGAGATGTTTGGATAAAAGAGAACGCAGAAAAACAAAAGCAGATGTAAACATAAAACAATAACTGTATTATTATATATATATTTCAAAGCAGAGCTAGAGCACTATCAGCAGCTGTTTTCTGTTTATTGATGCACGGCACTTGCATCAAGATAAAAAATTTGATACTTCCAGTGCATAATACATTTAACATGAGGCAAACCAAATACATTGTATAAAAAATGATAAACGTGCTGTAGAAGCTCAGAGAAGAGAAATAAACACTGTGGAGCACTTCCTGTATTACCGCATGACATCACAAGGTGGAACAGAGTGTTTTCTGTTTGAGAAAAGACTCCAGCCGAAATATGCAGGGTTTGTGTGTTTAACTGTGTGAATGAAACAAAACACAACTCCAGATCTGTTTGTGACAAGGAAAGAACATTATAACATAGATCAGGAAATACGGTGATATAGGCCCTTTAGACACAGGTTTGTACACATTCTCACATCATATTATTCCCCAGTATATATGTATTTTTTGGGTATCCAGTGCGTTTTGAATGCAAATAAATAAATGAATGAATGGATGAAACAGTCTTTTCAACAGCTCTCACAAACGAACATTACTATTCGACCTCCCTTGAAAACCATAAATCACATCTCACTGCACCCGACTCCACTGCACCCGTTTGACCCTCCTTACACCTCCTCCTCCATCCCTCCATCACCTCTCCTCCGCTCGGGCCCTGCATCCCCTGCTCACGCACGCGCCTCTCCTCCCCCTCTCTCTCTCTCTGTTTGCACCTCTCCAGCCTCCCTCTCTCGCTCTCCAGCGCAGCAGACGAGTGGCGCAGAGGAGTACACGCGCATCCCTCCCTGTACCAACAGCAGTAGCGGCCTTAACTTTCCAGCGCGTCCGCCATTAGCACGGCGGTGTGAGGCTGCGGAGGAGGCCGGGGTGTGGGGCGGGGGGCAGCGGGGGTCCTGGTGATGGAGACGGATCTGTTTCGTAATCATTTGATACCCAGACTTGTGAGACACGCAGCGATAGGGCGTGTGGAAGTCGTACTTTGCCGCATTTGGGCCGTGTATGGATTTTTGAAATACAGAGATTGCCACACTCGTTCAGTTTTACTTCTGGGTTCCTCTTGGTTTAGTCCAATACTTAAAACTTGCCGTATAGCTGGTGTGGTTAATTTTTCTGACTTAGTCCTGGTTTAGATCTGGTTCATCCTTACGCGTAACGAGTGTAAAAACGGTGCGTAATGGGCCACGTTCCTGTATTCCCTTCGACGCTAAAAACGAGTAGGGCTAAAGGGCGGATGTAGGTTTCGTTTGCACCCCCCTCCTAGGCGCATCCATCCTTATAACACACACACGTACACATTTATGCATTTCTGCTTTTACGCACGAAGCGAATTCCACAATCCATTCGAGCTAATAAAGGAATTACGCAACGGCGGATGCGAAGTGGCCACTGCAGATTATCCGCTTTAAACAGCGCACAATAAGCGCCTCCTTCATCCCTTAGCTATATCCACCATCCTCATCCTCGCCCAGATGCTCGGCCAGACAGGCATCCTTGTCTCGAAACCGGACAAACTAAAGCGCATGAAAGATATCCAACAAATGCAGCCAATTACGCACGAACGCTGATGTTAAAATGGAAATGACTTACTCTCCCCGACCACCGCCTTTAGTCCGATAGGAGCCATGATGCAGCGACTGTAGTGCGACCCTTCCTCGGCAGGCTGGCTTGCTTCTCTTGATGCTTCCTCCCCTCCCCTTCGGTGTGCGCGCGTGCCCGTGGGGAGTGCGTGAGCGTGCGTGCGTGCGGGTTCACCTCGCGTCTCTGCGGAGGAGCCTGGAGCGGAGACGTCAGTGCGCATCCGTTCGCTCCGAGCTGCTATTGGCTGGATCTAGTGCCAGTACAGCAGGAGTAAGCGTCAGAAGAGGAGAGGAGATGGGCTGATAGAGTGAGCGCGGATTAGAGGAAAAAGACCCAAGTATTTCAAGTAGAAGAAAAAAGTAGCCTAATGGTCAAAGAAAAGACTTAAGTAAGATTAAAAGTAGACAACTGGGAGATACTCAAGTAACTATCTGAATGTAACATCTGATACATAATTTGAAGTTAAAGGAAATGTATCAGAGTTGTTTTTCATTTTAAAATTCACAAATCTGACCTATCTCTGTCCTCCAGATAACAGTTCAAATCAAATGTAGCATTTACGGATAACAATTGTAATGCTATGCTTAATTACATGGGACATGACGGTTCATATGTTATAATTTGGTGTTTTGTTTCCCAAGATCCAGTCAGAAAGGAGAATAAGCATCACATGAGTCTTTCATTTGGGTTGCCAGTTTCAGTGCAGAAATCCAGTTTGTTTAAGCTTAAAATGACTCACTCTGATCTGAATCGTCACCACCTAAACTCCAGCCTCTGCAGCCATGCCTCCTGTGAAAGCTCAGAACCTCCAGAATTCACTCATTAGCTGTAAAGGCTACACTACAGTCAGTACAGTTTGAATCTTGACTCATCTTTGTAAAGTTTTGTCAAAGTGTATGGCTCTGCTTGGCCAGGTAAGCTGCACTAGCACTGATTAATGATTGACTGCAGGTGCTGGAGTTTAGGTAGTGACGAATCAAGTCAGAGAGAGACTTTTAGGTTTAAACCAACTGGATTTAGTTGTTATTCAAACCCAAATGAGAAACTATTTTTTGTGTCTGTACTTATTTACTTCCCAACACTTATGTAAAAGGTGTCTGTATGCGTCTGTATGTATGTGCTCTGATGAGGAGGGTGAGAGAGGCTAAGGGAGGGAAGGGAGGAAAGGGAGAGAGAGACAGAGGATAAGTACTTCACAGTATACAGTGATATTGCATAATGTCTGACATGTCGAATAATGTGACAATGTAAATAAATAATGTAACTTTTGACTGGGCTGTTTATCTAAACACTTCAGTAGCCTGTAGATCCACCTTCTCAGGGACTACAGGTGTAAATTAGCATTCATACATGGCACCAGAATCTTTCCTTTGATTTTTTTTAAGTGTCCATTTGTGCTGTGTCCTTGTCCAAATAAAATAACATACAATTTTTCAGTGCAAAATCATTAACATAAACCCTATCTAATATTGCTCCTATCACGGTCATTCTGCCCACGAACAGTGTGCGTGGGCAGGACAAAAGCACATCTTTGAACTTTTATTGCCTTTATTTATTTAATACAAATGAAAATGCAAAGAAACATAAACGTATTTGTAGAACAGCATTGTTGCTAAAGTTAACCGTTTCAGTTCGCCCTTCTGGAAAATCTGCGGGAGAGAGTGAGGACTGTTTTTGAACGACATGAGCCGTACAACATTGAGCATCTCCGGACTGAGTCACTTGCAGCATTTGAGGACTTCCCAGATCCTTTTGCCACCTTGTCCACAGCCTACATGACAGTAATGACATTTATGCTTATGCTTATTTATACCTCATACCACTCTGTGATGTTCAACACCAAGACCTATGTCCTAGAAAATATTATCTTACCAGTTTATTATGGTATGAAAATGCTTAAAGAGGTCTGCAATAAAGAGACTTGAGCTATTTGTATCTACTTTTTAAGTGTGTTTGAGTAAAGATTTTATTAATCCAGGTGTATAGAGTGTAGACTTCTATTGGCCTATTGTGTACTTTGTACTTACAGCTGAATAGTAATAATAAAAGTTAAAAAGAAAAAGTCCTTTGGCACTAATGCTAATAGTATAAGCAATGATATGGTTGTTGTGATTTTTTTGAGATGTTAACAGGCAGGTTAAATGATTTGCTGATAAAATATCTTAAAACAAGTACATTAGTTTCATGACAACATTTGAAAACTTGGGCATGTGTGCATAACCTCAACAATCTTATTTGATTCAATATAAAATGGGAGTAAGTTGTAATATCTAAATAAGATGGATCGTGATGGAATATCGTGAAATGTCAGAGACAAATAAAACAATCTTAAAATTTCTATTATTTTTAAATGTCTTTTTTTTTTTATCCCACAGGGAGGAGCTGTCACACAGGTGGTGTATGACAGTCACATGCATGCATAGTTTACCCATTGTGCACTAAAGCACTGAGCTCAAGGTTCATGTTCCAAACCTCATGAAGCCTGGTCCCATTTTGCTTCTCTGAGCTTGAGCAGCTCATGCAGGGTCTGGCTGCACTGCTCTTTGACCTGCAGGAGGCGCTCTACTGTGGCCTCTTCAGTAAAGTCCCGGAGCAGAGCATACAAGTCCTGGATCCGGGTCTGTGTGCGAACAACGTCTTCTGTGTCTCTGTCCAGGTTTTTGAGAGAAGTCTTCAGATCCTCCAGTATTGGCCTCAGGGAACCAACGTCCTCCAGAAACTCTATGAACAACTTCTCCACCTCCTTCACTGTATCTTCATCTGAGATCTTCTCAACATGAAACACTGAAGCCACAGCTGCCCCAGCGGCAGCTGCACCGGCCGCAATACCCGCGACCACCAGAGACATCCCCCCCCCGGTCAGAGGGGTCAGAGCCATGATGCCCAGGATCGTCCCTCCCCCCACACCCACCCCAGCTGTACCAGCTGCCACCGTTGCCTTCTGAGGGAGGCCATCCCTCCTCTGCCTGGTCTTCTCACACGTCTGATCCAGCTTGTACACGATCGTCTTCAGACGCTCAGAGCTGTGGTCCAATGCTGAGGTGAAAGCTTTGAAGTCACTGCGCAGTTCCATACTGCTACTCCTCACACGCTTCATACTGAAGCTGAGAAGGTCCAACAAAGCAGAGGTGCACTAGGTAAAAAGAGGAGCTCATAGACTGGACTGGAGCTAAGGCACAGAGGGGAGACAAACGCAAGCACTGTGAACATTCAGAATGGTACTGATAGTCCTGGTCTGGTCCTGGTTTAGTCCTGGTGTAGTCCTGGTCTGGTCCTGGTTTAGTCCTGGTGTAGTCCTGGTCTGGTCCTGGTTTAGTCCTGGTGTAGTCCTGGTCTGGTCCTGGTTTAGTCCTGGTCAGTGCCTGCTTTAGTCCTGGTTTAGTCCTGGTCTAGGCCTTGGTTAATCCATGTTTGGTCTTAGTTTAGCCCTGGACAAGTCCAGGTCTAGTCTTGCTTTAGTCCTGTCTGGTCCTGGTTAATCCTGGTCTAGTCCTTGTCTGGTCCTGGTTTAGTCCTGGTCTAGTTCTGATCTGGCCCTGGTTTAATCCTGGTCTGGTCTTGGTTTAGTCCAGGTCCAGTCCTGGTCTAGTCCTGAGTTAGTCCTTGGTTAACACATGTTTACTTATGGTTTAGTCCTGGCCTAGTCCAGTGCTAGTTCTGGTTTAGTCTTCGTTTGGTCCTGCTCTAGTTCTTGTTTAGTCCTGGTTTAGTCCTAGTCCGGTCCTGCTTTAGTCCTGTCATGGTCTAGTCATGGTGTAGTTCTAGTTCAGTCCTGGTCTAGTTTTGGTTTAGTCTTGGTCTAGTCCTGGCCTGATCCTTCTTTAGTCCTGGTCTGGCTCTGGGTTAAGTCTTGATCTGATACTAGTTTAGTCCTGTTTTAGTCTGGGTCTGTTTCTAGTTTAGTTCTGGTCCTAATTTAACCCTGTTTTACTCTGGGTCTGGTCCTGGTTTAGTCTTGGTCTAGTCCTGGTATGGCCCTGGTTTAGTCCTGGTCTGGTCCTAGTTTAGTCCTGTTTTAGTCAGGGTCTGGTCCTGATTTAGTCCTGGTCTAGTCCTTGGTCTGATCCTGCTTTAGTCCTGGCAGAAAATACCTTATCGTGAGTAAGTCTACGTCTCTAGTACTCACCTGTCTGAGCCCTCCCGTCTCACTGAACACACTCAGAAGGGCTATGTGCATAAATGGACAGTTTCAGCCAATGAGACACGACCTAGTGATATCGGGGGATTCTGAAAGTGCCCTGACTGGTTTTGCTGTCATGGAAACACAGGAGAGGAGGGTAAGGCCATTATTGGACAAACATGTACATTTTGTGACAAGGCAGTTTTGTTACAGATACAAGAGCATAAAAGTACATAAAAGTAAAAGGATCGCATAAAAATAAAAAAAATCTACAAAAAAAAAAAATCTACTACTTAAAGTAAAAGTATTAAAGTACAGTAAAGTTAAAAATGTTCTTTGAGAGTAAAAAGTAAAACTATTTTGTACAAATTAAACCATGAAATGTAGTGATCTTGGCAAAGAATTGTCCTCATTTATTTTGTCAAACAATTTCTCAATGTTTATAGACTTTTTTCTATGTATATATTTGTTTTCTCAAAGCCGGAGTTGAATTCAAAACCTTCAGTCAGGATTAACAAGCTAAAAATTTAGCACAGTTACGCGCTCTCAGATGAAGTAAAAAAAGTAAAATAAAAAAAAATCCGCTGTAAAACTGACTTAAGTAAATTATAGATACTTAAATGTTTTCAGTACTTTTACTTTTGTACTTAGTTACTTAGTTACGTTCCACCACTGGAAAGCGTTATTAAACATTCAATAAACTTGACCCCAGCCCCTGAGAACAGATGGAAATCAGCTTTTGGCTATAATCTGGTATGTTTACACTCATGTTGAACCATGTCTGTTCATTAACATGCATTGTCCCAGTCAAATAAATAAATAAAACTCTAAAACATGAAAAATTAAATCTTTT
Source organism: Periophthalmus modestus (assembly GCA_019594935.1). Taxonomy (NCBI): domain Eukaryota; kingdom Metazoa; phylum Chordata; class Actinopteri; order Gobiiformes; family Gobiidae; genus Periophthalmus; species Periophthalmus modestus. The sequence continues at coordinate 6,815,527 of JAIEZT010000054.1, forward strand.
TAGTCTGAACTACACCCTGTAGCATCTCTTCCTCTTCTTTTTCTTTCCTCTTATCTTTTGTTGTGATGGAAAGCAAGTACTGTACCCTGTTATGTATTTCATTTGTACTTTCAATAAAAAGATCTTAGCAAAGTAAAGAGAAGAAACTGTTGTTGCACACTGTGTGTGCGTGTAGATGTGTGAGTGTGTGTGTGCATGTGTGACTGTACGTGTGTGTGCGTGCGTGAGTGTATGTGTGCGTGTGCATGTGTGACTGTACGTGCATGTGTGTGTACATGTGTGAATGTGTGAGTATGGGGTGAATGAATAATGCACGGAACTGGAGAGCAACTGAGAGTCCGGAAAAGCAGCATTGTACACGAGCACCAACCCTGTGAATGTGGGTGTTTCCACGTGGGGAGAACAAAAGCAGAGCAAAAATTCCATGACAGAAGAGCCAAGCACAAATTGTCCCCCAGCAGACACAGCCTGAACGACTTGGTCAGGTCACATGGTAAAAATCCGGTTTGCAGGAGCAGCAGTCTAAGCAGGGATTCCCAGTGTTCACAGGCCAGCTGACAGACACAGTCCCTCCATCATTTCCTGGGTCTTCCCCAGGGCTTCTTTCTGCTCAGAACACCTCCCCAGGAAGGCGTCCAGGAGGCATCGATACCCAAGCCACCCCTCCCCATGTGGAGGAGCACCGGCTCTTCTCTGAGCTCCTCCTGTGTGACTGACCTCCACATCCTATCTCTAAGGGAGCGCCCAGCCACCTTGCAGAGGAAACTCATTTTGATCACTTGTATCCTCCATCTTGTCCTTTTGGTCATTACCCAAAGCTCATGACCATAGGTGAAGGTAGGAACATAGATTGACTGGTAAATCAACAGCTTTGCCTTTGGACTTACCTCCTTCTTCACCATAACAGTCTGATACAGTGACTGCATCACGGCAGGCACTGCACCAATCCACCTGTCAATCTCACCCTCCATCCTTCCCTCACTCGTGAACAAGACCCCGAGATACTTGAACTCCTCCACCTGAAGCAGGGACTCTCCACCACCTGGAGAGGGCGCCACCTTTTCAAATTGAGAACCATGGCCTGGATTTGGAGTTGCTGATTCTCATCTTAGACACTTCACACTTGGACCAAACTGCCCCAGTGCATGTTGCAGGTCCTGGTTTGCTGAAGCCATCAGGACAACATCATGACTGCGCCCATTCGTCCAACATGCACTGCACAGGCCTCACTTACTGTAGAGAACACAGCTCCTGTTTCGATCTTACAGGAAACGGACAGCCCTTAGCAAAGGGCCCTGCAACCCATACTCCCAGAGTCCCCCCCCCCCAAGGGACACCACGAGTTACAGTGAAATATCTTCTCCAGATCCACATAAGCTTGTCATGATAATTACTATATCGACTTATCGTTCAATATATGAAAGCTGGAACTATATTTTTGGGGGGTCAGTATTTATCGTGTGTACTATTTCTTTGCACTACTAGGGAATTTTTGGTTATTGTTTGGCTATACAATAATATTTAGCCTGTAAAAGGTTGAATAAATCACTTCTATGACTCATTATAAATACAAACTAAGTACTAAAGTGTCTCATTCTGCTGTTTATTTATTGCAGCTTTATCTTCTATATTACTTTCATCAATACATCGTACTTCAAAATGTGTTAACATGACAGGCCTAGATCCACAAAGCACACATGGAGTGGTTGGGCAAACTCCCATGAACCCTCGAGCACCAGATGGAGAGTATACACCTGGTCCTGTGTGATTCCCCTGTAGTTAGAACAAACCCCCCAGTTCACCCCAGAGAACAAGAGGTTCCTTCGAGTCAGGTACACGAGAAGCAGCCCTGCGTAAATATATATTTTAGGTGTACTGGCACTCAGGATGTAATATATTAGCACCTATTACAATTCCGATCTCCCTTTGTGCATTACAATTGATGAAGTCTGTGTAATCCCTCAGTTGTCCAGGTCTGCTCCACAGTAAAAGACTAAGTTTAAATCAAATAGTTGTAGGAGTGAAGACGTTTCGCTGCTCATCCAAGCCGCTTCTTCAGCAAAAAAGAACAATAGGAGGGCCATTACAGGTTGAATAGGGTCGTTAAGGCTGAAACTGGAGACAATAGCGGTTCACAGTTTCATTGTAGTTAGCCCCTCAGTTCAATAGATATAAGGCAGTATCCACCAGCAATCTGACCAAAACTGAATAAGTATCTTGGATGAGCAGCGAAATGTCTTCACTCCTACAACAATTTGTCCAGTTGACAGATTTAAACTTTATCTTTTGCTATTACAATTGATGCTTAAATTTACAGAGTCTGTCCCTCAGTGTCCCACCACATTGAACAACCTAAACCCCAGCACCAGCAGCCAATCAGTGCAGCCTGAGCTTTTGAAAGCATGATTTTTATTTTACTCTCAAGCCCTGTGTGTCTTCAGCATTGAGGTAAACTTGTTTTTCTGTAAGAATGAGACACATGCTTATTTTAAGATGTCTTCACCAGAAACAGCTGCTTCTGTCACCTGTCCTTATATTACCTGTCTTCTATAGATAGTACCTTTCTGGGGCTATAGATAGTACCTTTCTGGGGCTTTAAATACTGGAAAACTCAATTGAAACACAACGCATGTGCCTGCTGTCTGTAGCTTCATTCATCTGATCAGATAAAACTTCTTTCAACTCTCTACCTGGTCTGCAGTTTCTTCCTTCACTATTACAGCTTTCACATGAGCATGGCCTGTTCATGTACAGAAAAACTTGGATGTGTTCTCAGGTTAAGGCTCTCAGGACAGGTTCATGTTGTGACTGTAGTACCCTTTTTACACCAGTAAAGTACTTCTGACTTTTAAGAGGAACTAAATTATTTGAACACAAAACGTTTGCTTCCACATTACACTAACGCATTTGAAACTGGCCACACTGATCCAAAGGACAGGTAAGATAATGAAAGAATATGTTTATATATTTTCTTTTGGTTAATGATTCATATCTCTGTAATTAACATAGACCTCCTATAAGTGTCTACTTTTGTCAAAAAAGCAAAAAAAAACCCCAAAAACTAAGATGATATGCAGAGGTGGGTAGTACTCAGGTAGTACATTTATTAGAGTAACTTTTTAAAGAAATTGTACTTTTCAGAGTACTTTTATAGCAGCATACTTTTACTCCTACTTGAGTAATATCTTTAAATGAAGTAACAGTTAAAGTTTTAGTTCCTCTTACCACTGTGAGTAAGTCAAGAGACAAAAGCTTTATGTCGACAATAGGAAATAATTCATACATCAAAATCACACATTAACACCGGTCAAGGGCATTGGTCAAAATCACATAAAACCGTATGCTTAAATTGCAAATAAAAACTGTAATCGCTGCCCAGCTTAAATATGAACATTTGTGTTTCTTGCACCGCTCCTTCAGATATGATTTAGTTTGTCTCATTTTGTGTCTATCCTTTGAAAATACCAGATTTTGTGCATTATTTACTATGTCTTTTGGCCTCGGAACGCCTTGGGGTCCCACCGGAGGAGCTGGAGGACGTGTCTGGGGTGAGGGAAGTCTAGGAGTCACTGCTTAGACTGCTTCCCCCGCAACCCGTCCATTGATAAGCAGAAGAAAAAAATGGATGGGAGTAAAAGTACAAAGTAGTGGTCACAGAAATTACTCAAGTAAAGTAAAAAAGTATTTGGGAAAACTACTACTCAAGTAAGATTAACTGAGAGAGTAACTGTCAGGACGTAATATCTGATTTATGATTTGAAGTGAATGTAATTTGGAGGACAAAATATAAAATAATGCACAGAATCTGGTATTTTCAAAGGATAGACACCAAAATGAGAAAAACTCAATCATATCTCAAGTAAGACTACTGTTACTTCAATAAAATACTGCTCAAGTAGGAGGAAAAGTATGAGGAGTAAAGTATAATATGAGTCAAATTTCTTTGAAAAGTTACCCAAGTATTGTACAGTGGTACTTTGAGTCACATGGGTTGAAAAAAAATTCATAAACCCGGTGGTGTTAAATATTTTTATTTTATTTTTCATACCAGAGAACTGCCCTTCAACATGTAATATGCCATTAAAGGAGCACCGAGTAACCAAGTCATTGTACAGTAGACTTTGGTCACATGGGTCATGGTGATCTCTACAGACCTGACTAGTCCTGATTTCTTCCTGTGGGACTATCTTAAAGAAAAAGTGTGAATAAACCTCAGACAATAAACGATTTAAAACATAATATCAAGGATCAAATAAGAACCATAAGCCCGGAAATGCTTTCAAACGTCATGCAAAGTGTGTTGGATCAGGCTATTCAGTGTGAAACCAAAAATGGTGGAAAAAACATTATTTTTAAAAATCTGGTCATTTTTACCTCCACTAGTTTAAGTAGTGATAAGTTCAAGTGTAAGTGAACAATTATAACCTTATATATTGCCAAAAATCTCGGAAGGTTCAGTTTACCTACTGCTAAAAGTTGGTGAGTATAACTTAAGAATTAGAGGAGCTATTGAAGATTTAATAGTGTCAGTATAAATTCTGTGCGCAATACATTACATCTCCACAAGAGGGAGCCATTGTCTTCTGCGCCCAGTTTGAGCCATGCCAACTTCCCACGAGCTAAATGGAAGGCTTTAATTGACCAACTTCACAACGTCTCCATGGCAATAACTGATCTGAAACGTGACTTAGCAATTGTAAATTTTCAGTTTTACTATTTTCATCTTAATACTCACTCGTTGTTGATTCTCTGACAGTTTATTCTTTCTCTGTGCGCACTTTTGTACAGCAGTAATAACATGTCGCGCCGGTGCCAGTGGATGTCATGGCCACACCCCGCGCTTTGCCACTGAACACGTCCGACCAGTGATGAGTGCCGTGGGTGTGTCTGCTCCCTCTGGGCCGCTCCTCTCCCCGCGGTTGGTTCTCTGGTTCTGGCTCCAAAAGCGCAAGAAGGCTGCCCGAGAAGGAGCGCAGATTCCCGGGAGGATCGGAGCCTGAAGTGTCCCTGTCTGGAAGTTTTGGATAGTTTGAGGAGCGCGCGTAAAAATGGGGGACGTGGTTTCCTCGCATCTGGACGAGAGCAGGAGAGAGATGATCTCAGGTAAGAGGTTATTTAAGGCTGAATTATAGGATTTTTTTTTTTTAATCTGAATAATTATTAGAAAAAAATGAGTTCAGGACGAATGAGATTTTCTGTTCCAGCTGTGTCCCATTGTAGAAAATATTTGGTTATATTTGGCTATGATTGTTCCAGTTACCACTAAGTAAACTAGGACTAAACCAGATTCAAATCAGATCTAAACCAGGACTAAACCAGATCCAAATCAGATCTAAACCAGGACTAAGCAAGGCCCAAATCAGGTCTAAACCAGGACTAAGCCAGATCCAAATCAGATCTAAACCAGGACTAAACCAGATCCAAATCAGGTCTAAACCAGGACTAAACCAGATGCAAATCAGATCTAAACCAGGACTAAACCAGATCCAAATCAGATCTAAACCAGGACTAAACCAGGTTTACACTGCAGCATTAATAGTAGAACATGTTTGGCTATTCTACATACAAGTAAACTAGGACTACACCAGGTCCAAAGCAGATCTAAACTAGGACTAAACCAGGTCCAAAGCAGATCTAAACTAGGACTAAACCAGGTCCAAACCAGATCTAAACTAGGACTAAACCAGGTCCAAACCAGATCTAAACTAGGACTAAACCAGGTCCAAACCAGATCTAAACTAGGACTAAACCAGGTCCAAACCAGATCTAAACTAGGACTAAACCAGGTCCAGACTAGATCTAAACTAGGACTAAGCCAGATCCAAACTACATCTAAACTAGGACTAAACCATAACTAAACCAGGTCTACACTACTCTACAAATTAACTGTAGAAAATATTTGGCAATAATATATTCAATTTACCACCAAGTAAACTAGGACTAAAAAAACAATGTCCAAACCAGGTCTAAACTAGGACTAAACCAGATCCAAACCAGGTCTAAACTCGGATGAAACCAGATCTTAAAAGGACTAAACCAGATCTAAACCAAGTCTACACTAGTATTATACCAGTAATTACCCAGACCTAGAGGAAAACAGCACTACTCAACCATACCTAAGTTCAAACCATGACCTAAAATGTTATGATAGCCTTTCAAGACTATCATAAAGAATAAAACTAAAGTCTAAATCTGAAAGTAAACAGTACTTAACTGTGTTTTAATGAAGACTTTCCCAAAACATGCATAAAATGTATTTAATGTTTAAACTTTTATGATTTAAAGGGAACATATTAGGGAAGGGAACAGACTAGAATTATTTTAATGATTTCAGACCTGGAATTGCCCATGAACTAAAGGTAAAATGTAGCTGTTAACTTGAAAACTACTGCTTCATTCATGACATCACAAGGTGGAACGGAGCATTTTGAGCTTTAGAGATGTAGACAAACTAATAATAGTGTTACTCAAACATGTGTAAATGAAACAAAACACAACTCCAGGTCTGTTTATGAGGACATTACAACATTATAACATGATTTAAAGCTCACAAGAGTCAATTTTGTGTAATATAAGATCTTTAAGAGAAAGTATATGCCAAATATGCACATTTATGGCTCATTCTGGAGAAGACAGAAGCAATGTATTTGTATTATAACTAAATTAATGAAATATGAATAATATGTAATGCACTTTAACACAATAAAACAGGTTAGAATCACTGAAAAGAGGCATGCCCAAACTGTGGCCCGGGGGCCAAATGCGGCCCTCAGACCAATTTTTCTTGGCCCTCAAGCTTCCAGGTGAATTGGCTCATATTACCTTAAACAGTACTTTTTACTGTATATTTCTGAAAATCTACTTTAACAAGCCCATATCTAATATTTAATGTGTCCCACTGAGGATGTGAGCATGAATAAAGGTCTAGTGGTCTAACTTAACGCAGATTTAAAGTATACACTGTATTGGTGACCAGTCTATGGCCCTCAGTCGGCCCTCAGCTTTGTCTGTGTTTTTATATGTGGCCCTTAATGAGAAAAGTTTAGACACCCCGGACTTACAGGCACTGCACCAAATTTTTCCCATGTATTTGAGCAACATTTGTCAGTCTGTTTTCTGATAATCAGGAAGTACGCGTTTGCATGCTAGATGTTGTTAGCTTTACTGCAATGACAAAACTCTGCACTGGTCTCTGCGAGTTGTGAAAAGTTGTGAACAGCGCTTGTAAATTCATAGTCGTGAATAATTAGGATATTCGGAATAAGATAAGTGGGGAATAACTTTGCACGTTTAAAATGGACCAATTTCACATTTTAAGGCCATCAAAGTCAGGTGCAGTGGCTTTGAAAAATAAAAATAGTATAATTAAAAGCTTTTGGCATTATGAGGCAGGCTGTAGACATTTGTTCTGTTCCTGTGAATCATGTTTAGTCATTTTGGGTGTCAGCCAAATACTTGAAATACGCACATAGACCAAACAATAACATGACTTTATAAGGAAGCTGGGGACTGGTGCTCACCTCACTGTGCCCTCACAAATGCCTTCTAATTGCGTTTTTCTAATTATGACTTGGTTTGGTGGAATAGTATCTGTAGTAAACATTTATCAAAGTTTTATATCAGTTAAGTGGCAATTTGTGGGGAAATGTTGAGGAGAAAAGTACAAAAATACAGTTGTAGTGGTGAGTTCTGGTTGTATCAACACTAGAAACTCATCTGAGCAGGAATCAGTGCTAAAAAAGTCATTCACAAGACAGAAATAAACCTTTCCTGAATAGATTTAGAATGATCTTGAGCTGTATCAGAACAAGTATAAGACACATAGACTAGTAAACGCCGATGGACCACTATGGAACCTACCTGGACGACTGAGGGAATACACAAATATAAGGCCACATGAAAATTACATTCTCTTGTCTAAATAAAGTGTGTTTTTATTATCGGTTTTGGTATCGGAATCGGTTTTGAGTATCGTGTAGGAAGGTAGAACACAATGCAGTGACATTTTATACACAAGGATGACATTTATCTGACAGTTTAAACCTTTATACAAAATAAAAGTGTTGTCATTTATTTGTATTTGCCAAATCATAACTATTGCGTTTGTTATTAGGTATGTTTGGCCATGATTAACATTATGGTTGCTAGGCAGGTAAAAAAAACTAAGCAAGATATTTAGTCAAATCTTAAATATAATAATGTTAACTATGTTTGAGTGAAATGAGTAGTCTAACCTGTCACTTTAATCATTGTTCAGACTTAACACCATTAATGCAAATGAATCAACATAAGCAACAAATACTGTAATAACTGGTAATTAGGTGTGGGCAAAAATGAGTCTTCCAGTAAATAACTTATGAAGTAGCTTTACCTGGCTGATTCCTCTGAGCGCTCGTTTGATTGGTTAAACGTGCCTGTCAATCACTCAGAGCAGGATGGAGGTGGACCACTTGGTTTGTCATAACACTAAACACAACAGAAGTCTATATTAACTGCTCAAATATCAGAACTATCCCAAGCGTTACTGTCAGTAGGGCTGGTTAATATAAATCAATTTTTTTCCCCCTCATATTACTATTACTACTATTTTAATTTTCAATTTTCTCATCAGTAATTTATCATAGTACTTTCTTTCATGTTACCACGTGGCCTTGTATCTTGTAATCCCTCAGTCGTCCAGGTGGACTAGTCTATATGGTCTTGTTCTTATACTTGTTCTGATACAGCTCACTCAAGATCAAGAAAGGTTAGTTTCTTTTCTGTGAATGTGATTTTTTAAATATTGATACCTGCTCAAATGAGTATCTAGTTTCGATACTAGTTTTAGTATTGATTACTGTCTGATCTCAACTTTTCTTTCAATTTTACATTTCTGAACATAAACAATGCAGACCTATAATTATTGACATTTAACACAGGGCTGTCCAAACTATGGCCCAGGGGCCAAATACGGCCCTCATACCAATTTTTGTTGGCCCTCATGCCTCCTCCTAAACTGGCCCAATTAATCAGGAAGTATTTTTTACTACAAATTGAAGCGATTCTACCTCTGTAACCTGAATAACATCATATTGCATTGCAACACAGACCTAAAAACAGTCTTCCAAGTTTTATTAAAGGTACAATGTCTCTGTCAAACCTGTGTTAAATGCACCATTTGACTCCCTGTATCGACACTGGTCTGAGGTCCTCCGCTTCAAATATGCTTCAGTATGCGGCCCTCGGTGAAAAAAAGTTTGGACACCCCTGATTTAAGATTTAAAAAAGCCCAATGTCGTCCTCTAAAGTCTTCCATCTGCTCCAAACCACAGGCTTTTACTGACAGAGGATGGCTCTAGACTCCATTACAAAGAGCTAAGCTTGATTAATTGCAGAGCCCTACCTGTCAGCCATTACACTGCACAAAACAACAGTTACCTTTTAGAATACAACAATGGCTTAATTACAGCGAGGAATATCTAAAATGACAATCAATCATCCGCAATTGGCTCTGTGCACAAAAGCGCCAGCATGAAGTAATAATTAAAGATCGTGAACACTTCACCGGAGGACACGTCTTTGTTTGTGTCTCAATGCTAATCCTATCCTAATGCCAATTTACACTTACAAACACTGCACCCAATTTTTTAAGCAAAATTTGTCAGTCTATATTCCGATAATCAGGAGGATAGTCAGGTGTTAGCATGCTAGTTGTTGTTAGCTCTTGTAAACTCATCGTGGTGAATAATTAGGATGTTCAGTAAGCATACGATGAGTGGGAAATAACTTTGGACCACTGCAAAATGTTTAAAATTAACTAGTTTTACATTTTAAGGCAGTCAAAATCAGGTGCAGTAATACATATAAAGCAACAAACTGAAGTATTCTAGTATTTAAAAACAATCGGGTAGTCTTTATTTAATTAATTAGAATTTTAATAGGTTGTTTATTTTATTTTTTATGCGTTTAATACAAGTATAAGCTTTGAGACACTCCGAGCAATTATCATTAGCGTACGGTTTAAATTTAAAGGTAAATCTTATAGCTGAAACAGAGCTTGTGGAAGTGATGTCTGTGGTGTTGCAAATATTTAAGGTACAGTACAAGTTTAAACCATATTTCTGAACATTTTCCAAGGGGACAGATTAGTTTAATGCCATACTGTGGAAGATTATAGCCAAAGGAGCAACATTGCCATGGAAAAAAGCAGGAGGGGTCTGGTTTGTGGAGATGCAAGCCCGCTCACATTAAGGATGTATGTTTCTCAGTGCAGTAAACGCAACCAAAATGGAAAAAAAACAACTTTCTTTTATTATTTGGGGTAAAGTGGCCGGCTTGAATCATGTTTAAAGAAGTTTCTGAGGAGATTATAAACCATCTTTGCTCATTTAAAATCCACGAAAAGTTGTGGAAACGTGTCCAGATAGATTATACAATGAAAAGGTGTAGGCTGTAATATGTACATGGTGTATTTAAATCTCCAAATCAGATGTAGTGCAAATGTGTGTCTCAGCCCTCACAGTAGTACAGAAGTGCTGACAGAAGTGGTAACAGTAGTACTGACAATAGTATCCACTGTGGTGTTGGAGTCGTGGTGACAGTAGTAGTAACAGGAGTACTGACAGTAGTATTAACTGTGGTATTGAGTACTGGTGACAGGAGTTATGTGTAGAATGTGAAAAAGTGCAGTAAAATACATGCCCAAACCTCCACACTGACAACTGTACAGGAGACATAAATAATATCAGATTTCTCCAGATATTGGTATCAGTCTAATATTGAACATTTTGGTGATATTTGGAGCTGATATTTTTTTCTGCACTGCTCCAGTCTTTGTGAGTCATTCCCAGTTTGTTCTCAGTGAATCAGATTTGTCTTTTTGAACAGAATCATGAGAGAAAATGTATCACAAACCAGAGCTGCACACTTTGGGTTTGCACATCTGACTCCTAAAAGGTATTAGCAAAAAGTGTAATTAGACTAGTGCAGGCCCCAGTTAACAAACTTTTCTCAAAATGCCGGCACTAACTTTTATATCTGACCTGAATTGATTCTGCAGCTCATTTCTGAAAGTTTTCAAATGAGGTATGGCATGTTTATTGGAGAATTGGTAAAACGTGTGTCCTCAGTGGTAGTGAAAGCCATCCTAGGTTAACTTGTGATCCCAGCCGCATTTTTAAACCAGCAGGGGCTCATACCAGTCAGTTATTTTCTTTAGCGCACGCAGTATATACTTGGATGATAGCTCCTTTCATTTGTCTGTGGCCCAGCCCTGGCCTCACACTAACCCAGAGTCAGTGGTGGAAGAAGTACTCAATTTTGTATTTTATTTAAGTAAAAGTACAGATACCAATGGAAAAAAAATAGTGAAGTAAAAGTATCACTTGAAAAATCTACTGAAGTATAAGTTGTAAAGTACCAGTTTACCATGTCCTTAAAGAGTAAAAAGTACATTTTGAAAGTTAATTTGTTAGATTTTGAGATCTAATGAAGCTTTAAATGTAGTGATTTTGTTCTGAATATTGTTCACCAGAAACAATTGAATAGGTTTTTTTTTTTTTTAAAGCTGTTTCTCTTTGTATATTTTTGTTTGCTCACATTATGAACCTGATTAAAAAAAAAAAAAAACTCAGCCTCGTCAGCAGGTCTCAAACTGTAATGAAAAATACTTATAGTGAAGTAAAGGTAAAAAAATATCCATTTAGAAGTCAAGTAAAGGACAGATATACCTACATTTTTAGTTAAGTACAGTGCTTTACTACTTTTACTTTGTTACGCTCCATCACTGCCCAGAGCCGGCCTGCCATCCTGGGCCGTCCTCTGTAATGATACCTCTCCCCTTGAACCGTGTGTTTTGTGTATCCCAGTGAATCACAACCTCTTCACCACTCACACTCTGCTATGTTTTATTGTCTTATAATAAAAAGACTCAGTTCAACCATCAAGTCTTGTCATAGTGCTGTGTGGGGTTGCCAGATGTGTCCTAATTTCACAACAAAATTTGCAGTTAATCAAAGGTATTGAACATATATATAAACATCAGACAGAACATCAATTTGCTGTTTTATGTTTGGGCTTTGCTAATGCCAACGGGTGTTAATTACTGAAAAAGGTCGAGAACCACTAGCCTCTGACCTGTAACTTGGCCTGGTGGAACCGCAATCGTGACTCCATGGAGATGTAGAGAAGATAAAAGCCATACTGTGGAACTGATGTAGCTTTTCTGGTGGAAGGAATCTTGTCTTTAAGAATGCAGTACTTCTACCAACAAATCACCTGTGTTTTTATAGATCGATGGGTATAATACTATCAATGACAGAAAAGTGACATAGTGCAGTTTTAAGTGTACATTTCATGACAGTTGTTTGTTGGTGGTAGTCCCGTGTTTCTCATTTTCTCATTTGGGTTGCCAGTTGTTTCAAACCTAAAAAGGACTCTCTCTGATCTGAATCGTCACTACCTAAACCACAGCACCTGCAGCAACACTCGCAAACCAGGTTCACTTGTGATTGTAAAGTATGTAAAGTATAATAACATTCATATCAATGATTGTCTAAACTTCAAATATCAGATGCCCCTTAACCTTGACCCCATCCATGTCTGGTAAAAGTCATTTCCTGCGTGTACGTCAGAGCTCTTTAAAAATATCCTCCTTCATTCTTGCGTCTGCTCTGTGGGAACACTGTGCTCCGAGCTGTACTCGTGTGGTCTGCTCCACACGCCATGCTCCACTGTCTGAGGAGAGGCTGGCTCAAGAGAACAGACTTTTAGCATTTTATTTACAAATATAATACTGAAAAATATTTAGTCAATATTTAGTCAAGAAATGTGAACAAAACCAACAGAGCCAATAAAAAAACAATAATTTATGTGTTATTTATTTAAAGCCCCACTGTGTATATAGCCATAAAAGTGTGTGTGTGTTTCTGTATGTGGATTGTACTGAAAAACATAAGTTCTTACTGTGAATCGGCTTGCATCTCCACAAACCTGCCTCTTATTTGTAGGCCTAATAATTAGCCTTAGAAGTTATTACTTACTTATTAATTCAACCTTTTACAGCTCAAATCTTAGCGTATTACCACAAAAATACCAATAATCTCCCCACTTTTTTGCAAAGAAATTGTACAAGCGGTAAGTCATAGTAATCATCATGGCAGGCCTACTTATTTGGCTTCCTCCTGCTTGTCTTCATGCAAATGTTGTTCCTTTGGCTATAATCTTGCACAGTATGGCATAAAACTTATCTACCAGAAAGTTAGGGTTAGGGTTAGCCAGCACCAAAACTCACACATGTATCACATTCATACTAGGCAATGTAGGTGTAGTGTCTTTGGCATCTCACACTGGCACCTAATTTTCCCAGTAGTCTCCCATCCAAGCACTAACCAGACCCTGCCCTGCTTATAGCTTTGGACGTCAGACGTGATCAGCTTATCCCGAGTGCGTCTCAGGAGGCAGATAGTAATTTGCTGAAGCAGCCTTGAATCAGCACTTTTCTATTTGCCTGGACGTTGAGTTAGGCGAATGTTTGTTTTCATTGGCCGTTTTAATAAGTCCTCTCCTGTCTCCCACTCTCATGTCTTCTGTCCAACCCTCCTCTCCTGTATCCTGTCCCATGTCCTGTCCCCTAGTCTGTCCTCTCAGCTGTTTCCTCTCTGCTTCTGCTTTTTCCTGTGGTCCATCCAAAACTGTCCCGTGTCCACATCACCACTGCTGACCACGCACAATGACGCCAGCTTACGTGAGTTTTGAACTGCAAGACTGAAGGAACTGTACCTGATTTTCACTGTCTTACTGTCACTTTAAGCTGTTTGCTATTGTCCAAAGTTGCTCGTCACTTTTCTAAAACATTTCGAGCATCCTAATTATTCACCTCAATGAGTTTATAAGTGCTTTTCACAACTTTCAGTGGCCGGAGCAGGGTTTTGTTGTTTGTTGCTTTACCTGTGGCGCAACAATCTAGGCAAAATGCAAACTGAGCTTTTTTAAGGCTCAGAGAAGACAATTTTGAATTAATGGATTAATGAAACAAGCGTGACTATAGTAAAATACAACTCTAGGTATGTATTTGATGAGGGGACAACAGTATGACATGCCATCACAGTAAAGCTAACAAAAACTAGCATGCTAATAGTGCACGTCTTCATTATCAGACTACAAAAACACTTTATAATTAGATGCAGACAGCACAGCCAAAAGATGCGTGTACAAGATCTCTGTAGTGGGGCATGACACATTTAACTTAGTGCTTATATTATTTATGACATTATATCCATGTAGTAAATGCAAACGCTTTTTATTTCCATTTTTATTTCATACTTTGCATAGCGCTCTAACAGGCCTCTACGCCCCGGGATGCTTTACTGACTGTTTTACATTTGCACATTATGAATATTTTTATCACAGCAGTTCTGGAAGGCAATGGTCCTTTGCAGTGTTCAGCTTGAAAGGATGTAACTTTACAAATATCAGGGTTAGGGATGGGCGATTTATCTTTGCCATTGATATAACCATCCGTTTAACTTTTCCAGTCACCTGCAGCTGTGTGTCTCCATGGAGATGTCATTGCTTTGCCTGGAATGTCCCACAGTATGGCAGTGGATGAAAATATTTTCCATTTATTTAATGATGAGTACTTTTATTTCTAAGTAGTTAGCTTGAAAAAACAAACCCTTACTGTGAGCGGGTTCCTTCTCCACAAATCTGACCTGCATCTTGACCAGGTGAGATCAGTTTGCTTATCTACAAGAAAGTAGATAAGTTTAATGCAATACTGTGGAACATTCTAGGCAAAGTATTAACATCTACATGGGTACACGTAGACCTGCATACTGCACCTTTACACCGTAACACACAAACCTTGTATGTTCAGGCTGTATTCCTCTCTCAAACAGAACACATGCTTTTCCACCTTGTGATGTCATGTGCTAATACAGAAAATGCTCCACTGTGTTTTTAAACTCCATACACCTTCACTAGAATCATCTGGATAATTTCAGACCTGGAATTGCCCATTATTACTGAACAAAAGGTAAAAAGTAGCTATTAACTTGAAAACTACCAGGTCATGACATCACAAGGTGGAACAGAGCAGACAGACAATAAAGGATTACTCAAACACGTGTGAATGATACAAAACACAACTCCAGGGATGTTTTTGACGATGTAACAACATTATAACATGGTATAAACCTCACAAGAGTCCCCTTTGTGTAATATTGTACCTTTAAGACACTGGCAACCCAGGTTTTGTTTAATGATTGTTGTAGCTTTTTTTTCAAAAACTGTAAGTCCTTTTTTTTGTCAGTGTCTGTATTTATTGTATGTATAACTTATGTATGGAAGCCAACTGCAAACCAATTCTACCTGCTGGTATAATTAAAGTAACCTTATGTATTTTATAGATAGATAGATAGATAGATAGATAAGAACTTTATTAATCTCCAAGGGAGAAATTCAGGATGTGTCATCATTTTGATGTGTGTATTTCAGGTCGTACACGGGCTGTGATGAATGACTTTAGCTGTATATATGAGCAGCAGTACCCTGTGGCCCTGTTCAACAGTGTGAGGGCCGAGATCGAAGGGACAGGAGGGACGCAGGCTCAGCTACTGCACAGGAAGGTAAGTAAACAGCACTATATCCAGTACTTACTGTACACGAAGGAGGAACAACACTTTTTTTTTTTTTTTTTTACACCTCTGTGAACTTCAAAATAAAAAAGTTAAATCCTTAAAAGTGCAGTATGTGACGAGTGGAGGGTCTGTCACCTACTTGTTTCTTTGAGGATCTTATTATTTTGTCTGGAATGTTCCACGGCATGGCATTAAACTTATCTAACAACAATGGAGACAAACCGACACTACCAGGCCAAGTTACTGGTTAGATCTGTGGAGAGGAGACACTTCTCACAGTAAGCGAGTAAATACAAGACAGGCGAGTCTATTGTCATTTTGTCAGACGTCCTAAGCAAAGCAACACCATGGGAATAATGTTACAAGATCTTTAATTAACCAGCTTTTATTAATTCTCATACGCTACCAGCTAGTCTATCTATGTAGTGTGATCTAACATTCTGATTTAATTTGCGAATCTTCTATTCTTTATCCAAACCAACTAAGCCAGTTAGTTGAGCTATTAGATTTCATGCTGCCATTGTATCCTGGGGCAGCACACGCACATTGCATATGTCTATCGAATATTGTATGTGGCTGGTAATGACATCAAATTTATTATAAACCCAAATGAAAAGCTTTTGTTTTATTTGGAAACAATTTGCATATTTGTCATTCGATAATCGCAGCCCTCATGAGCACACAAAAACAGAAGTAGACATCGATATCTCAGCTTGATTAAGCCATTTTAAGTGACGATTTAACAAACATAAGACAATGGCTAAAGGAAACAACTTCAAACCAGCACGTGTTCCCTAGACCACCAGGGGACCAACGTTCACACCAAACCACAGGCAGAGGGGTGGTCCTTTCTCCCACAAACCAGATGGCCCAGATCCCATTCTGAAACCCAGGAGCAAAACCACAACACACATGGAAACAGAAGGTGGTATTCACGATCTAACTGGAACTACCAATATGATGGAAACTATCAAGGTGTAGGTCAGAGAGGAAAGATCTATCACAACAGACCTCATCCTCATGTTCCCAACCAGCCAGGACCTCCCAAGCTCCTCAAGCCTGGGGTCCGAATGGCAGAAGGGGTGGATACAGAACATTCACTCACAGTGCAGGTATGGCACCAGTACCACGTGGACACAAGCGCAGTACCAGTAGACCTCGCTATCAAAAATACTACAACCAGGAGACTTGTCAAGGTCCTAATAGCTGGAGGAAGTCCTTATGGAAGAAGGAGTGGCACAGTGAATTCCCTTCCAGACCAGTTAGAGGGAACAAGATTTCAATGATGAAGACTCAGATGATGAAATCTACAAGTCCATGCTCACCACCCATACATCTAGCAATCAGGACATGTCCAAAACAGAGTAACCTCAGTCATCACCAGTGTCAGGCCAAACCAAAATAAGCTACTAACAAAGAACCAACACCAATAGAGCCAAAAGCAAGAAATTGGTTTTGGCTCTATGTGAGTAACCCCCCATAAGAATTGTCTCCTTATCAACACTTTAATCAAAATTGTGTGAAATTCACCTTTGATATAATCATAAGAACTAAAAAAAAATAATAATTGTGACAATTTATTTGCTGCAATAAACTTTATATTCCAAAAATGTCAAATGGAAATTGTTTTTTTTAACTTATCTTTCAGAAAGTTAGATTTGCTTAAACTGATCTCATACTAGAGGAATGGAATGTATTAGGCAATAGTGTTGTTGTGAAACTAAAATTTCAAGCTTTATTTTGATATTAAGGAATAAACTGACACCACAGTAATAATAAAACACTCTTTAGACAATAGAATGTTATTTTCAGCATTAAATTGTTGAACTGTCTCTTATATTAAACTGCATGGATAGGTCTCTCTAAGTCTTGTTTTGACAGTGTACCTTTGATTTTTGCAATGTTTTTAGATGGTAAAAAGCTGCAGATGTTATCATTCTAAAGCTATTCAGGAAACTATTCTGTCCTATGAATGTGACTTCTTTAGTATTAGTATCTTCTTTTTCATTCTTTTGATAACCCTGTTAGGTAACTTGGTCATGGTGTCAGTAATCTTTGATCACTTGCAAAATCTCTGTGTTTCTTTTCACAATGCTAAAATTTGTTGAACTGGAAAGCAGGGATAACAATGTACAGTGATAGTTGGCGCGTAACTGGCTCGTATGGCTCTATCCATTTTGGCTCTACTGATAGACAGTTTCCTCTTTGATAGTGCCCAAACAGGACGTCCCGGTTCAGTCTGGGTTTACTGTTCCTAAAGTGGGCCAGATTTCACACATGAACACATCTGAATATGTGCTCAGACAGCGCAAACAGAAAGTGAATCACAAATTGTATAGGCCCCTATGGATTTGTAGGATCAATACTATGAACTGTGAACTGGAAGAAAAAACAGAATCAACGGTAAATGCATTAGTTTTCAGTCCATTGGGATGGCTAACACGGTTCTTTGTCTATGTCTACTACTGCTACTACTACCACACTACTGCTATTACTACTAGAACTACTATTACTACTAGTACTTTGACTAGTTGTCTGTACTACTACTACTACTATTACCACTTCTTAATAAGTGTAATTTTACTCATGCTACTCTTATAATGACTGGCAATGTGGGATAAGTGCCTTGCCCAGAAACACAACAATTGTACAGGCACAAATGGCTGAAACTGATGTTAAGTTTTGATACAGAAATATAACTTTTTCCTTTGTACTTTTGACTGCAGGACCCTCTGGCGGGGAAGACCATCTTCTCAGGGAGCTTGCTGCAGTATCTGGAGGAGAACAGGAAGTGGAGAAACAGATATGTGTCCATCCCAAACTCCTACACCATCGAGTTCTTCGAGAGCAGAACAGTATGACTAAAACAAGAACTACTGAAGCATATTGTATATAATGTATCTAATGTGTGTTTCTGTTGAGCAGGCCTGTGAGCGCGGACTGAAGCCTAAAGCTAAGCTCAACTGTGCAGGCTACAAAGTGCTGAACTCACTGGAGGAATATATGGAGCTTGTGGATAAAAGTCTCCCAGGTAAGAAAACATTCACACATTTCTATGCATTTGGGGGATGTTACATTGACTTGCATCCATTTCCTATTATTTGACTAATCTTTACCTAAATCCTATCATTGACCCAAATTAAACCATATATTAACCATGTTTTTCTAATAGTGACAGATTTACTTCATGGGGACCTAATTTGTGGTCCACAAAAAGCAAAACTCCAGATTTAAGTCCCCATGATGTAAAGTACACCTTCCCACCATCGAAACATTTTTACTCCTCTGTACATTAAAGGATAAATGTCTCTATCCAATCTTTTGGCAATACAATTCAAACTCTGACCAGCCCATACTGTTATAGTGTACCCTCCTTGCGTCTGCTGTCGAACCCTCCTTACATCGGGCAGGACTAGCTCCATTAGCCCCACTTTGCCATTGTGCAATCCGGCTCCATTGAACACTTTAGGGACAAACTCGTCGCCAAGTGTCCCCTCTGCTCCTGGCAGTGGTGGAACACTTTACTTTGGACCTGGCGAGAAGTATGGAAGGAATAATCTGTTTGCCCGTAATGGTATTCATTTAAATGCAGCCGGAAGGGAACTGTTGAGTAACAATATCAAACGCTGTAGACTGCACCTACTACGCAGTGTCTCACATGAGAAAATCAGCACCCACTGGCTTGGATTCCACATTAAACCAAATTAATGTTCAGATTTCACATAGAGTAGCTCAAAGACATGAAAGAAATGATCGGAGGCCATGTAACTTAGTTGATCAATATTACAAACAAACCTTTCCCAGGCATCAAATTGATATTTTCTGAAATAAAATAAGTGATAGAGAAATAAATATTGTGACAGGCAGTCTAAAGGAGGTGGTGTTGCTTTGTATGTTAATGCTCACCTGTCTGTGGACCTCCTATTCCCCTGCTCAAAATGTTTTGAATATCTGTCTCTGTCTGTTAGCTATGTAAATGATCGTGATAAAAAAAAATGGATGTTGCTGTTATTTATCATATCGTCTAAACAGGAAAATTACAAGGTCCTAATAATGGGCCACATAAACATAAACACACATTAAAGATTTGTCCTGTAACATGTAACAAAACATGAATATGAATGGCTCATTGTACAAATTGTTTTCCAAGTGCATTATTTTAAAAACTCACGTTCAGAGAAAGGCTTGCTCGCTTTTGCTAATTTGAATGTCGGCAAAAACCTTGCCTTGGTACTTTGATCAGACTTCTGTGAAAAAATATTTTGTTACCACTCCGTATTAAACACTCAGCGCTCACTATCCACTTTTCTTTTCTTTTTTTTGCAGAAGGGCTAATAAGAGAATAAGAAAGTAATATAAGGTTGATGTAGCTGAAGTGAGCCATAATTTGGTCATGTTCAGTGGGCCCCGGGCTGTAGTTTGCCCACCCCTGGGTTAGGGAGTGTTACAGCGAAGTACATGTGCGTAGTCCCACAGGGGTCTATGATAGGACCCTAAAGGTTCTCTGAAACCTGTCTTCTTGTGTGCTATGTTTCAGGTGTGAAGGCCAAACCTGGCAGCTTTCCCTTCATAAAAACAGTGACCCAGTACCCCCTGATCCTGTGGCACCCCTACGCCAATCACCACTACTTTTGTGTGCTCACCGAAAAGGAGCAGAGCAAGTGGTGTGCCGTGCTGGAGGACTGTGTGCGCCATGCCAACAACGGTAACATCACATTTACAGATTCAGATTCAGTCACAATTCTAACCATGTGAAGTGTTATATAGACTAGCAAGTGTTTAGAGAGGGTGATGGTCTCTTTCATGGTTGGTTCTATTGTAAATATGGTTCTTATGTTTCTCTATTGGAGATTGTAAGTGCAGTGATATGAACAGTGTATTCCAAATATCAGATGCTTTACTTAAATTGAAATCAGCAATTGGTTTGGTGAAGTAAGATATTCAACAAGGAACAAGGTGCATTTGTTTATTAGAGAGGTCATTTTTGGTGCTTACACCCTAGCAGGGAAACATCAAATAAAGGTAAGGGGAATATCTCCATTGGGATACAGACACTGGTGTTGGTGCAGAAGAGGAGATGGAAAGGCCGATGGTTCTGCTGTTGTGGTGGAGTTAGGAGAGTTACACCAAACAGATGATACTTCATTTGTATAGGGATGGCTCAAAAAGTGTTTTTCAATGGAAATGGTAGCAGGCAGTGACTGGATAACAGCAGCAAAGTGGATTAGGAAATCTTGATGATGAAAACTTGCTATTATTAACATGGCATCCAGAGGTGGGTTGTACTCAGTTACATTTATTATTATTTTATTAAGCCATTTTGAGTCGTCATTTATGTTTTTTTGCACCGCTCCTTCAGATGTAATGTAGTTTTTCTCATTTTTATGTCCATCCTTTGAACATCCCAGATTTTGTGCATTATGTAACGTTTTGTCCTTGCTTTGTAGTCCAGCAGTCAAATGAGTGATTTGAAACTACTTCAGGCATGTTCATAACGGCTGTATACCATAGTTACCATAAAGTCTTCACACAGGCAACACTCCTCCGCTTGAGTGCTTGTCTTGCCCTTTGGTAAACCTGAGCTATAATGTGTTACATCATTGGATAGGTAAATAAAAGCAGTGCCAGCTCAGAGCATGCCTCTCATTCTCCGTCAGGCTGGAAAAAAAACCACACCACGGCAACACACCACATCAACAACATACTGACCATTCTTTCACTGTGCACTGTTCAGGAATCACGAACCAGCGCATTCAAGGTGCATTACCAGACTCGTGTGGGAGTGGCATGAGTGATAATAAACAAATAAAATGTCATTTCTCTGATCTGAATCGTCACTACCTAAACCCCAGCACCTGCAACTAGTCATTAAATAGTGTTAATGCAGCCGCTGCATCTCAGTGAGTGAATTCTGGAGGTTCTAAGTTTTCACATGAGACATGGCCTATCCATAAACTGAGAATGAGAAAAACTTGTATCTGTCCTATCTGCAGATTAAAGCAGTGCCAAACCAGGTGCAGTTCTGATAGTAGTCCCCTTTTTAAAACAGTACCTTTAAGTGGTATGTAATTTCCCAGGTGAGACACAGTGGCGCCCCCTTGTCCTTCTCATTAGCACAGCTGAACAGTGCTTCACCTCAGATGAACCTTGATTTTAGCAGCTCTTCAAAGTGAGGTCACATTCCAGAGGGCATTCGTATACATGCAATTACACCGTGGCTTTGTCTTTAGTCGTCGTGTTTTCTCTTCAGACCTGCCTATAATCACATAATCACATCTGTCCTCTGTGTAATGAACGAGCACGGCTGGTAAACACTCACAAATGCACCATTACATTCAGGCTTTGTCATAGAAGTCTGCTGCCGTCTAGCCGCAGGTCAAAGCTATGAGGTGGCAGTAATGTGTGGGGAATATGCCAAATTGACAGTTTATGCCGAAAAATATCATGATTATAATACTCATAATTGAAATCATGATTATTTCAAATGATTACTTCTATAGTCTGTTGTGTTGCATCCCCTGCATAGTGTTAGTGAGTACATCTCCAGTACAATCATCCATCATGTACGAATTACTTTTTTATTTGTTCATACAGTTCTTTTTACAATTATGTATTTATTTGTTTGTTTAGATATATATTTTTGCATACAATATCATTTTCAGGACCCGAGCCGCAGCGTTCTGGATGTATTACAGCTGTCTTAACACTCGTTTGAAGAGACCAGAGCAGGACGTTACAGTAGTCATAAAAAATCAGATCGGGAATCAATGAGTAATAGTAATTCCCAACACTATCTCTCAAAATCACTGAATGACTCCTTTAATGATTTGTAATGACTAAGGGAATCCTTTTCTTAAAAACATAGATCCTCCTGACCTCACTAGAGTTGAACCTGCCCTGGTGTAGTCTGAGTTGCAGTTGCCAAAATACACAGTTGAGAATGAAAGCACCACTGCATTACTGATTGATGACAGATTAAGCAACACTTTTTTCACTTTTCCATTTGCAATTTAAAGAGAACCAAAATTTTTGAGCTTTTAACTGTATTTTGTGTTCCGTCATCATTACTAATAATTGCACTTAGAGTGATTCATGCATGTTTGAGTTATCCTGTATTTGAGGGAGGCTTGAGTACTCTTGAGTAATCTCCTGTAGCTCCCCACATCTCTACACTAACTTGAGTTTATGCTTAACTGCTTGTTACAGTGAAATGCCACTTTGAAGAGGTGGGGCCTATCAGTTGTGTGCTGGAGTTGTGCTTTTGTTTTTTGTTTTTTTCAGTTAAACATGTTTGAGCAATCCTTTATTATTAGTCTGTCTACATTTCCAAACCTCAAAATTCTCTGTTCTACCACATGAAGCAGTAGTTTTCAAGTTGACAAATACCTTTTACCTTTTGTTCAGTAGAGATGAGTAATTCCAGGTTTTAAATCATCCAAATTATTCTAGTGAAGGTGTATAGAGTTTAAAACACAGTGGAGCACTTCCTGTATTACCACTTGACATCACAAGGTGGAACAGAGTGTTTTACATTTGAGAGAACAGCCTAAATATGCAGGGTTTGTGTGTTAAACATGTGAATGAAACAAAACACAACTCGAGGTCTGTTTCTGATGAGGAAACAACATTATAAAATTGGTCAGAATATATAATATAGACTCTTTAACTTTTCTTTTTAGAAGAATATTACAGTTTACAATAAAGAACAAAATGTTAAATAATAATGTAAATGTTGTAGCTGAAGTATTAGAAAACATGTTTTGTTTAAAGTCAGGAAAGTCCCTAAAGCCATCCATATTTGGCACTGGCAAAAGCAAACCTAAATCTGGCCTGAAACAGCAGACTGAAGGAGCATTTGTGGGCTGGACTCGATCCAACAGGCTACACTCATTTCCTCTTCCTCTGCTCCACTCTGGGCATGCTCACTATGGCCTCTGTGTACTGTACTGACAGATGTGAGTATGTGTGGCATTCAGGGCCAGTTAGGATATACACCGCTGTCACCATGGTCTCTACAGACGCTGTCAATGATGTGGATGTGGTGCGTTCAGGGCCTGTCCAGACATGCCAAAATTGCCCATTCAATTCCATTTTCAATTCAATTCAAATTCAATTTTCCCATAGACATTTTGAAATAATAATAATAAATGTTTGAAAGGTTGCTGCGAGCTAATCAGCAAACTTTTTAAACCGGTCTTAAAGCTCTATGGCAGGGATGTCAAACTCAAATTCACAGAGGGCCAAATTTAAAAACTGGGACTAAGTCGTGGGCCAAATGAAATATTTATTGAAACATTTTAAGAACATCTGCCTGTTTTTCAGAAGGGGTGGATTCAATTTGATTGAGGCGATAGGTAGCAGATGCCAATGAGTGTCAAGTCGGGGCCGGCGCCAACACATTTGAAAAGCATTCTGGGATTTGTAGTATTAGCGGTGCATGTGCTATATTGTCACGGTGGCTGGCGGACCAGCTCTAATACATATTTGATATGATCTTGCAGGCCAAATATAATTATATCGCGGGCCCTAAATAAATGTTAATATGTGTGTGGTTTGTTCAGGCCCTGTCCGAACACGCCTGTCTCACCTGTCACCTGGTCAGAATAGGGGCCCTCTCTGTGTGCCGTACAGTACTCTGGTGTTATGTCAGTGATTGTGACTATGGTGCGTTTAGGGCCTGTTCAGACACGCCTGTCTCAACTCTACTACCTGGTTTCCCCAAAGAGATGGACGCTTCACAAACATGACCTCTGACCTCTGTACAAAACGCATCCATGTTTACTCAGTGAAAATGGACCATCTAAGAACACCTACTAAACAAGATAGTAGGAAAAAGGTTCAAATACATTAGTTTTAATACCACAATGATATCGCAAAATCAACTTTAATGAGTTTTAAGGCATTCTATAACAGTGTTCCATCATCTTTATTGATTCATGTTTGAGTAATCCTGCACTGTCTTGAATTTGAGGCTTGAGTGCTCAGAAAAAACATACTGTACTTCTGACAGCTCTACCTGGAACCATTTTTTTCTCTGCATTCTGCCTAAATGGACAAGGAGTGACTGAGGAGGCCGGTGGTTCTGCTGCTGCGGTGGAGATGGGGTGGAGTTTAATAACGAGCGTGAGATGTATCTGTGCCAAAATGTAACCATACTATATATTTATCATCTATCATCTGTAGGATTCTGTTATTTATAAGCCAGGCAGCTCCATTTATTTCAATCGTTCCCATATGTGTGGACAGTCTCCCACGTTTCCAGTGTCACTTGAGTCTGAGCGCCAACATAAAGAGCAGCAGCATTCTCTGCCCTCCCCACGTCACTCCCCTCTCTTTCCTCTCTCTCTCTCTCTCTCTGCCTCTCTGTCTCCTTTTGCCTCATTCTCTCTTTCTCCATCCCTCCAATCGCTTTTTATCTCTCTCTCCCTCTCTCGTTTGTCTCTCAATCCCTCTTTGTCCATCTCCTTTCTCCTATATCCTCATACTGTCTCTCTTTCTCCATCCCCCCTGTCCGTGTCTCTCTTTCGTCTTTTCATTTTCTCTCTCTCCTTTCCATTTCTGCTCTTTCCTTCCCTCTAGCCCCCTCTCTTTTGTTCTCTAACCCGCATCTGTGTTCTTCTCTCCACTTCCTCCTTTAATCTCTCCCTTCCTTTCCTTTCTCCCTTTCTCCTCTCTTTCTCCCCACTCCAACCTCTCTTTCTCATTTCCACACCCTTCCTCTCTTGCCTCCTCTCTTTCTCCCTTCACCCCTGCGTCCCTTTCTTTTTCACTCTCTCCTTGCTCTCTGCCCTCTTTCCTCTCCTCTTTTCCTTTTTCACGCTCTCCCTCTTTCCCTCCTCCTCTCCACCTCCCCTCTTTCATTTCCCTGCCTCTCTCTCCCTCTCCTCTCTTTCTCCCCCTCTCCCCTCTCCCTTCAACCCCCCTCCTTCCCTCTCCTGCCTCTCTCCCTCCCTCCCCTCTCCTTCCCCCTCTATCTTACCCCCCTCTCCTTCCTCTCCCCCTCTCTCCCTCTCCCTCTCCTCCTTTACTCTCACCCCTTGTCTGCCCTCTCCCCCTCTTCTTCACCTCCCATCCCTCTCTCTCCTCTCTTTTTCTCCCCCTCTCCTGCCTCTCTCTCTCTTTCTCCTCCCCTCTCTTGCCTCTCTTTCTCTTTCTTCTCCCCTCTCCTGCTGCTCTCTCCCTCTCTCTCTCTCTCTTTCTCCCCCTCTCCTGCTCTCCTCTCTCTCTTTCTCCTCCCCTCTCCTGCCTCTCCTCTCCTCTCTCTCTCTCCTCCCTCTCTCCTGCCTCTCTCCACACGTGTCAGTGTTCAGCCCTGTGTTCTGATGGTGAGGTTCGTACAGCTCGGCCCTGTCACAGCTGCACACTCTGCTCTGGAGGTTCCCACACATCTGCACGTTTCTTATGGGTTTGGTGAACAGTCCCATCACATTAGCCTCACGAGCTTCAGACTTAGATAAAAGAACACTCTGACTGTGGGCTCCGTGAGGTTAACTGGATCTCAGAGGTTCTCAAAGTCACGTCTGATATCGCATGATTGAGAGGTGTTCAGGTGGAAGAAGTACTCAATTATTTTTTCCACTCATTCCTTTTCTTCCCCCCTTTCTCTTTCTCTCCCTCTCTTATCCTCCCCCCTCATTCTCTCCTCATTCTTCTCTGTCGCTCTTCCTCTTTCCTTTACCCCAAGAGGAGCAGACAGGTGCAGTAACTAACCATTTGTCTTTATTGGAAATACATTATGTAAATATGATGTAAATCTAATTGTCTATGTAAATTAGACATGTTTCATTGCCTTTTATGGAGGACACCCCTAAGCTTTATATTCTTCACCGCATTATCCTTTCATGGCCATATGTGAATGCCTGATCTGATAACTCACTGAATGCAAACTCATATATACAAATTTTCCCTACAGTAAATGTCCAATTGAGCACTGAACCCAAGCCAAACGTAACAAGTCGAATGTTCCTGAGGGATTTGACTGTCCACATACAGATATCTCCCTGCTCTGTGTGTCGTGTTCAGATAAAACTACTTTGCATGACATCTCCGCTCCATTTCCCCTACACCAAAATTCAATAATTCTATAAAAATATATGTCATAGTTACATCAGTGCCTCATTACATTGTGGCAGAGTGGTTAGCCTCTCATGAGTTTGATTTCTGGACCATAAGGGCGACAGTAGCTCAGTTGGTAAAGCGTTTGTCCACTGATTGAAAGGTTGGCGGTTTGAATCTCACTCTCAATTTAAACATAATTGGCCAGTGAACCCACAGGTTGGTGCGATTCCAGCTGTCGTTGTGTCTTTGGGCAAGACACTTAACCTATCTCACTCCCAGTGAGAGTGCCTGGAAGGTGAAAAAACACTATCTCCTTGTTTTTTGCTCTGTTTACATAAAAAATCCGATCATTATCTGATTTCTGGAGTTATCAGATTATGTAAATTAGAGAGTGACCGATATGGGGTTTTTCATGGCCGATGCTGGTACCAATTGTTTAGAATCCAGAGAAACCGATGGCCGATAAGCTCTGCTGATATTTTTGGGCTGATATGTGGGGTACAAACTCACCCACAGCCCTGTTTTAACTGTGTTGCCACATTTTGTGCAGTATTACAGTGTTCAAATACAGTTTTATGTGTATTCCTTAGGTTATATACCCAGTTATAGAAGTACAGTTAGGGATGGTCCCATATAGATATCTGATATTTGTCTTGCTGTTGTAGCCGATATTTAACGATACTGATATTAAGCTGTTAAAATGCATGTAAAGGACCAAATGTCAGTTAAGTTATAGTGAAGTTTACAAATGAACTTGTGTAAACGCTTTTGTAAAAATAACAAGATGTATTTATTTTGGGTATGAACATATATTTTCACTCATGACGCAAAAAGTCTGATGCACTGAGGACAAACTGTGAATGACACATAGAACACACAGTCTGGAGCAGTGCAGTAGAAATATCAGTGTCAGATATCGGCTAGGTTTTCAGACCAATATGATGTCTGTGTTTAAATGTCTGCACTCTATGGGTCCTCTTTATGTCTGAGGGAGTTACTGAGTCCTCTTTATTTGAGGGAGTTACTGCAGCTCTATACTCCGCCCAGAGCCGTGAGGTCGGCTGACCAGCTCCTGCTGCTGTGCCCAAAGCCAGACTCAAAACCAGAGGTGACAGAGCCTTTTCTGTGGCAGCTGTGGTATGACACGGTGCCCAGACTATGGAACGGCTTCTCTCTGTCAGATCCTCTCAGTCTTTAACGCAGTTTAAGACTAGACTGAAAACACACCTCTTCTCCCTGGTATTTAATACTAGCTAAACAGGATATCTTGGTGTTTTATTGTACTGTGCCAATGTGTCGTATTATCTGTGTGTTTGTTTTTTGTGAACTTTTTATGTGAAGCACTTTGGCCAGCTGAAGTTATTTTTAAATGTTCTGTATAAATCATGTTGAATTGAACGGAACCCCATCAATATGCAGAAACAATGCAACCAGAAGGCTTCGTAGAACAGTGTGGTGGTCAAAGCAGAGTTCTGAAGTGAGATCTGCTTCCTGTGTGTGGCCAGACACTTCCTGGTTTTGTCAGGACACTGCAAGTCATGTCTCCACAGACCAAACACAGCAGCAGACCATATCACCACGGATTTATACTCAATGCAGAGCTGGTTTGCCTCTATTATACTAGCTACAGTGTACTGCAGTGTGTATTAGTAAGTCTGTTGAACTCATAGACTGTATAAAGATGTGGACTAAGTGAGTGTGATGTCACCATTAGCGTTCAGCTCCAGTCAAATGAAGCTCATCGAGGCTAGCTATAGTGGCGAATTTTATATTTTTCCGACCGAGTATCATCACAACCAAAGAGGCGATCATTTATGGACACAATAGTGAAATAAAAATACCAGGATGGGTTAATATGAACATTTAAAGTCAGAATGACAAGTCTGATAGCAGCAGTTATGGGGGGGGGGGGGTGAGTTTTTCAATAGAAAGTGAACTGGAGCCAGAGTCTATAGAGCCAGGAACACGCCTACGCTCGCTTCATATTCTGAACGTGGCGGCTAGCGGGTTAGCTATGTCCATTTATATATACAGTCTATGTTTGAACCGCTCCTGAGTCAGCGTCAGTGCAGCCAGTGTGAAGCCAGCAGCACAGGCCTGGCAGACAAAGCGTGTAGGAAAGGAGAGACTTATCTGATCCTGAGGTAGCGAGAGGAGGAAGTGCTGTATCCTAAACTCTCAAGTGGAGACGGCTTTCACTCAGAACAATAGTCTGCCACTGTACTGCTCCGACGGGGCTCTGTAACTGAATACAAGCTGTAGGCTGTTATAGCATTTACAGCAGCAGTCAAAAGATTGGACACACTTTTTTATTTATGTTTTCTTCTTTAAACTCATCCATGATTGTAGATTCTCACTGAAAGCACCAAATCTATGAATGGACACATACGGAAGGTAGTAAACAAAAATAAACCCAATTATTATTATTAATTACAGCCGCCCTTTGCACACACTGAGAGAAGGCCAAGGGTTTGCAGAGCTGCTGACAAAGCAAAGGGTGGATTTTTCTTTGCTAGATGATTCCATATTATTGTGTATAATATATTTGCTGTCTTCAGTATGTATGTAAAATGTAGAATGTAATAAACATGAAGAAAAAAACATGGAATGAGAGCGTGTGTCCAGACTTTTACTGGTGGTAGATCTACAAAATGTACAGTAGCTGCTCTTATCCTGAGGACATGTCTCACTCACAGTGTTTTAGATTGTATTTTTTTTTAACCTTCCAGCCAGATGAATTTCGTTGGTGGTGGGCTCGGTTCATGGATGACCAGTCCAATCACAGGGCAGCAAATCAAACCAAACCAACAATAAGAGAGGTATAGACTGTTTTGTTTTGAAAAAATGGCAAAGGAAAGCACTTGTATGTCTGTGCTTTTGTCTCAACTAGTTTTAACAAGTTTGATGTCATTCTTGTTCCACTGTCATGAAGCTTTGTCCAATCAGCATGAAGTATTCTGCCTTTTCCCACTCTGTCTCTGAGTGAGAGCCATCCCCTAAAGGTTCTGCAGGTTACACAGGGCTCAGGGCAAAACTATGGGTGAATTTAAGGAGAATCTGATGGTAAAGTTCAGGGATAAACTAGGAATGCACTGATACGATACTGGGATCACATAGCAGCGCCATTATTGAAAAATTCTAATTGTAATAATGTAATAAGGCAATATCCTGGACTAGGTTGGCCCTCATAATCCTTTCAAAGTTATTCTGTAGTTACAGTTACAAAACACATTTAGATCATTTTTTACCATATGGTGTTTTTGTTTATAGGAAATAAATTATATTTTCAGCCTCTGCCTTAGGTTCAGTTGATTTTGGGGATCAGCAGATACTTAAAGCCAAAACTATTTACGTCATTTTTGGAACAGAAAAAGATTGGTGCATCCCTAGTATACGAGGGTTGAGGCAGTTTTCCCAAAAGTCACATGACAACGTAATTTGAATTTTGAGCAGAAAAAAATTGTACGCATTTGCATTATTTGAGGAGAATGGCATACACGCCTAATACAGGGATAGACCCAATTGGCAAAGCATAGTCATAACCAATGCATATGTTAAGATAAAATAGGCTACTCAAATAAGCCTTCCCATCCAGGTGAATGAACCAGGTGCTGGGTCCAACATTATACACTGTATGAACAATAGTTGAGTGGTCAGACACTTGCTTGAGTTGACACTTCCCTATGCAGCCCATTCATCACAGCCTATTTCCATCCAAACACATGATAAGACAGGACTTCCCTAAACAAGCGGTTGCCTTGTGTGCAGGCGCCATTGTCCCGTCGTCGAGGAGGTCTGGTTACCGTGGCGACGCCTTGGACACGCTATAGTCTTCCTGTTTGGGCCGTGACACATGTGAGAGTGGCGGTTCTGATTCTGAATATAGCCATCTGACGCAGGCCTTATTGTTGCACTGGGGAAGATGTGTCTGTGTAATGGAGGGGTAGGCCACTGATGAGAGGCTAGTAACATGCTATTATCCTGCACAGGGTTTGTGAGGGGCACACAGCAGAGCAAAGCAGAGGCGTCACCAGGATAGTGGAAAGCTTCTGTTTATAAGAGTCCAATTGTCTGCGCAACTGCCTTTTAAACTTTTTTTTTTAATGCAGAATATATTCATTTAAGGCACTGTACCTGATGTTTACCATCTGAGAAGCGTGAACAACAAAACTAGTTAATTTGAAACAGTTTGTAATGGTCCAAAGTTAGTCCTCACTAATTCCTAGCATCCTGATTATTCACCTCGATGAGTTTATAAGTGCTTTTCACAACTTTCAGAGGCCACTATAATCCTATCTTGTTGAACATTTGCATCATTCTGATCTCGTGTTTGTAGGTCCCCCTGAGGAGGGCACAGTCCTGACTCCAGCCTTCACCAACAGTGTACGACTCTATCGCCAGGCTCAAGGGCACTACGGCAGCTGGGACCTCATGTGTGGCAAGCCCCCCCAGGTAGGACTACTAAGTCTACATCATCCTTATGTTGTAAAACACACTTCAAAAGTTCAATACATTTCCAAATGATGTGATATAAACATTCTGTCCCATTCATTTTAATAGGACAGCGAAATAAAAACATTCAAATTGATGCTTGTAGACAATTTAATGTTTTTGTTACATTTAACATATTAAATCAATATTTAACCTCCAACTCCAGTTTCTAAAGTTCACTACTGTATGCAGGATTTTGAAGCTTGGTGAAATAAAACTAAAATGTCATTGTTAAAGTGTGATCTGCTATATTTTTGGTGTGTTATTGTCCAGCATAACATTAGATTTAAGAAATGTTTATTATGTTGTCGTTAGCATTTATACTTAATGACCGATGTCAAACAGTGCTGCATGTGGTGATGTTTTCTATAGAGGCTCTGGTGTTACTCTCGTGAAGTCGAGTGGTCATCAGTTGCCAAACAGCCTTGGTTTGTGATATTTTGAGGCTAACGCTAACTCCATTGAACATGCATTGGAGCTAATGTATGGAGGGGTAGCAGCCTTTGGAATGCAGGCACATATGAATGGTGAATGGGCCTCTTATTAAAGTGTGTTGCCTCTGTGTTTGTTTACTCTGTCCATTAAAACTACTGCAGTACCACAGCTGACGGATTAGGGGGGTGTTTACAGATGTGGATTGCAGACCAGGACTTTCCTGTGTAGTCCTGATGTCTATATTTATCAGTATTCCTGATATAGTTGTACTAACCCTGCAGTCACCCATCTGTTTCCTTTGCTGGTGGTGGTTAGTGACATAAGTATAAATGTTATCTCAGGCAGGTGACAGTGTGTGGATGTGTAGGACTGTAGTGAACATGGACCAGGCCCTTCCTGTGGGGGGCCCCCTGGAGCCCCTCTGCACCGGGCAGACGCCGAACTCTATTCAGCTCAGGGAGTGGGCACAACCCACACACTGCTGTACTAAAGATACACAACAACATGTGTACAGCAGAGAGGTCACGGGGAGTTCAGTCAGATTTGTGATTTGTTTGCGGCATTTGTGCCGAGTAGTAGGCCTGTCGTGATAAATACTATATCAACTTCAATACATGATAGATTGAACAATACTTTTGGTTCGTCAATATTTATCACGGGGACTTTTTCTTTGTGCAAGTGGGGATTTTGTCAAATTATGTTAGATTATGTCTATAAATTATGTCTATTAGAAAACAGCACTGTATGATGTATTTGTAAGGAACTACTTAAAAAAAACTGCCAGAATACCTCACCTGTTTTTTAATTATCGATGCTGGACCATTTAATACCAGATCACATAACCGCGTAAGAACGAGCCGCACCAAAACTGAGACGGGAAAGAGGGTTTTTAGTTGTTTTACTTGACAAAAATGGAATACACTCAAAGGAAAAGCAAAACTCGATTTAATAATCTGGTAACACATTTTTATACACACGCCTGCTCCTGTTTTTAATGTTTTATTTGCACTTGTATATTTGTTTGTTTCATTTGTTTTGTGCTCTCACTGGGTTCCACTATATAAATAAAGAAGAAAGAAAGAAAGAATATTGCAAGAAGCTAAAAATATTGTGTTAATGTTGAGGTTTGTATTGGCCAGAGACTTTATAATTTAGATTTTCAAGACACAACCTGATCATTGACCATTAGAATAAACTGAATCTCAGTCTTGATTAAAATTCAAAATGTGCACAGTCCTAAATATTCAGGTATTATTTGTTCATTGTTTGCTTTTCCCTTAGGTTCTGGCTAACCTGGTGATGGAGGAGCTGCATCCCGACCTGAGGAGTGCGATCGGGCCTAAGCTTAAGGGCAAACTGCAGCAGAGGCAACGCAGCTGGATGCTGGTACACCTTATTACTACTGCTATTACTAATGCTGCTATGACTACTACTACTACTGCTACTATTACCACTAATGCAGCTATGACTACTACTACTACTGCTATTACTAATGCAGCTATGACTACTACTACTACTGCTATTATTAATGCTATGACAGAAAATTCCTATTTGCACCTACCCCCTTCCTCCACCCACAGTTCTATACTTTTTTATACATGTAAGCATCAAACATCTCCACCATAAAACATGTAAATTAAAAATCTGCTGGAAGTCAGTGGACTTTTCCATTATTAAGTGGTTTTTAGATTAATATTGCATTTTTTAAAGTTGAAAAAAAAAAAATCAACATAATCAGTATGTCTTTTCCACATCTTTACCTAATCTTAAACATCTAAATTTGTAATAGAATAGTCAATTTAAGCAACCTACCTAAGCAACTTTTTTATCTCTAGTTTGTCAACCATTTGTAAAAGTCATTTTTAGTTAACTCTTACATTTTAGTTGATTTATATTTTGAAGTAACAGTACTCTTACCCTGCTTACACGTTGTTATTCATGGTGGCAGATCTCCGGAGCGGTGTACAGGCAGGTGCTGTATCACACCATATCCCACTACGAGGCTCTGTCGCAGGGGCTGTGAGGCGCAGAGAGGGCCTTTAGACGCGGCGCTCAGGACGGACATGGACCAGATCATCTCCTCCAAGGAACACGTCTCTGGCAAAATCGGAGGTGAGAGGGCAACTCCAAAACTGAGGTGTGTTGTAGATTGTATAGTATATTCATCAGTATCAGCTTCCTGTTTTATAAGCTCCATTTTGAGAACTTTTCACAGTTCAAAAGATAAATGTTTTTTATTGTTAACTGCTTTGGAAACGGCTACTTTTGTCCTCACTCTGAAATCCATGGACAGTAGGAAGATCTTGTAGTAAAAGCTGTTCTGGCCACACCTCCATGTCAAAGCCTGATCTCGTCAGACCTCGGAAGATAAGCAGGGTCGGGCCTGGTTAGTACTTGGATGGGAATATCACATCCTACAGCGATTGAACAGTGACTCTAGTGGAAATTTTGTTGTGTCCCTTTAGTCAAGGCACTAGTATGAATGTGGTATGTGAGTGTTGGTGGTCAGAGGGGCTGATGGCGTAGATTGGCAGCCTGTTTTCTCTCAGTCTACCCCAGGACAGCTGAGGGTGTATTTATGGTATTCTACACGTTTTAGTGTTGCCATGTACAAAGTAATATTAGAAGAAAATTGCGTTGCGACACATTTCATATAATACTTGCTCATAATGACAACAATAACTCATGACATATTGTTTTCATCTTTATCTGTCAAAATTATAGCGTATTCTGACAGCGCCCCCCTCCCTGTGTGTTTTGGGCGTTGTGTGTTGTGCTGTCACCTCTTGTTGTCTTTTCAATTGTACAGTTGTCATCCGTGTGAAGTGGACAGGCCACATTCCTGTGATCTGACTGTACTTACAACACAAAACAACCTCCTGACTCCCGCATCAGTCCAACGTTGAGCACATTGGTCGATTATAATAGTATTTAAATCAACGGCTCAAGTGTCTGTGCCAAGAATTCATTACACAATAGAATGCAATATGATGTTATTGTCATTTTAGCAAACACAATATTCTTATCAAAATAAAATAAATACAGATATAACCCCAGGGTTGTTTTTCACACAGTGTCCTCACCCCTGCTCCTCTCACTCTCCTCTCACTCTGGAGGGCGCTCCTCTCACTTTGAAGTGGGTCTTCTCACTCAAGTGTCTTGCTATGGAATATTCAGAATGTGCAATAATCATATATTTGATTTTGTGTATTTACATGGACAAAATAAAACTGATAATTTTCTCTTTCATTTTTGTCTTTGACACATTAGTTTGTCCCTGTTTGCATGATTGTGAACATTCAGAGAAATTGGATGGAATTATTTCCATGAAATTTCAATAAACTGATAACTCCAGAAATCAGATAATGATCAGATTTCTGATGTGCAGGTAAACATACCAGTGTTAACCCAACTGTGACACCACTGTGTATTTAAGAAGAATACATTGGGTTAATATTTGGAATAATTATGGAACCTATCATGAGTTTTACAAACCTGTTTGGAGCGTTCCATCAGATGAAGTTGCACACATCCTGTCACACTATGGTGTGACTAAGACTTTTGGCTCTGCTCCTCTCAGAGCCAGGCCCAGTTTGAGTACAAGTGCCAGGGTAGTATCAGGTTACATGATAAACAACTGTGTGCAAGTCAGGTTTGGAAAACTTTGTAAAGTGCATCACTGTTTAAATTGACCACTGTTCATATTAGCTCTGATGATGGTGATGATGCGTTTGATTTATGTAGCACTTCTTTGTAGTGCATTCACCCCACACTTGGGTGGTAGTGAGCTACTATTGTAGCCACAGCTGCCCTAGGGCAGACTGACAGAAGCAAAGCTGCCAATCTGCACCATCAGCCTCTCCGACCACCAACATTCACTCACACCACATTCATTCCAGACAATGTTTGTGACGTGTTTCCCCAAGAACACAACTACTGTCTCCACTAGAGCCAGTGCCCATAATGCTTTTGTAAAGTTGGAATATCAGTTACAACATGCTCAGAATGGTCAATTTGAGAAAGGGAAGTTTTGATTTAGTTCTAAATGATAGCTGTCCAAGCTTTGTTTGAACACCCCTCCTTCTCCTCTTCTTTCCCCTCTCCTCCTCCTCTTCCCCATCTCCCTCACCTTTCCCTCCCGTGTCCTCTCTTTCCTCTCCCTCTCTCCCTCTCTTCTCCCAGCGGTGGTCCTCCCAAAGGCAGAGCAGGTTGTTGAAGAGCAGTGTGCAGCCGTACGTGAGCTCCATCCTGGATGCCCTGATGGTGCCCACATCCCGGGGCTTCTCTGAGGTCAGGGAGGTCTTCAGCAGAGAGCTGGTGGAGCTCAGCAAGAACTCTGTGGAGCAGGACAAGGACAAGCTGGGAGAGGTGGGTAAAGATGGATTTATACTACTGAAACTGCAAGTGTTGAGACGTTGGTATGGAATTTACAATACAGGTCTGGTTTTTAATGTTAAATAACAAGTTTTATACTTTAGGCCATGTTAAAATATCACAGAGGAGTCTGGGTGGCCAGAGCCTTAATCTGCAGATAGAGGAAACACAAGTGTTTGTCATTCTCATGGGAAAGCTACAGAGGTTGCACTAGCAGGTGCTGGGGTTTAGGTAGTGACCATTCAGATCCGAGAGAGTCCTTGCGCCCTCTACTGCAATATTAGCAAAAAAAAATAATAATAATAATCAGGTCCTGACTTCTTCTAATTTGAATGAAGCTAAAAAAAAAAAAAAAAAGCAGCCAGCTTCCATGTTGAGATTTTGAAGGTGACAACCCTGGAAATGAAATAATGAGTCTGGTGAAGATGTATGTACTTCAAAAACTCAGAGGAGCACTTTTGGATTACTATCAGATGATGTAGAGCAAGTTTTTGGTAAATTTCATACAATTTACAATTCTGTGGCCCCAGATACAAGGTAAACATGTTCAAATCAAATATAACTTTTACTGATGACAATTGTAATGCTGATTTATTCTTGATTACAACATCAGTGGACATGATGCCAGTTGGTTTAAACCTAAAAGTACTCATACGTAGTCATAAGTAGTTTAAAAAAAAACTAAGAGCTTGAAGTTACGTAGGAGCTTTAAAACCAGTAGTATTGCAAGGTATTTTTTTTATTACTCACAATTCTTTATAGAATTCTCCATATATACTATTAAAAGAAATATTACAACGTAAGTACAGTACCAGACATCAGTTTGGACACACTTTTAGTTTCGTGTTTAGTTTCATGATTATTTACATTGTAGATTCTGACTGAAGGTATCAAAGCTATGAATGTAGTAGGGTTGTCAAAAGTATCGAAAATCAGATACTAATGATACTAAAACTAGCACTGAAACTAGATCCTCATTTGAGCTGGTATAAATGACTGAAAAATCACATTCACAGGACAGAAATGAACCTTTCCTGAATATTTTTAGAATGATCTTGAGCTGTATCAGAAGAAGTATAAGACACAGACTAGTATACACCCATGAACCACTATGAACCTACCATTTAATGTTGAAAATCACATTCTATTGTCTAAATAAAGATAGTTTTTTTTAATTATCTTCGTGGTATTGGAATTGGTATTGAGTATCAAGTCTATTCCTTAGTATCAAAATGGAGTATTGTGGTAACACTATCAGTATGAATCTATAATGGTGAATTAGTAAACATAAAGAAGAGACACTGAATAAGAGGGTGTGACTGGTAGTGTTTATTATCCCTTTTATAGGCTAGAATGAATGACAAGGTGCTACCTGCTCAGCATTGTAAGCTGTAGGATGTACCACACCTCAGGCCCAGAGCTGCGGAAATGAGGTGGTATACGAAAGGTATTATTTTGAAAACCTACAAACTGACATGGGATTAACACGCAGACACTGACTTTTAACGTGGTTCTTTGTCATGAAATAAACATGTTTTTTTTAAGATAGGATTGTCTATTGTGTATGTGTTTCCTGTATTAAAAACAAGGGCAGGTATATGTATCATTATGGTGAAGGTTGATGGTTTGAATGTACTCTATTTGTCTCCCTTTATTGGCCAGTATCATCAGTGACCATGCTGTGTGCTATGATCTTAAAGATGGTGTGGGTAAACGTTTACTAACAAGGAAATTAAGAGACAAATTGGCCAAGAATATCCAGAAAAGCAAACAGCAGTATTTTGGCCACATTGCCCGTCACAATAACCTGCAGAGAGGCGACACAGAAAAGAGCAGCAGCAGCAAAGAGGGGGCTGAGGGAGACACACCATTCTGTGCC
The DNA here is from genome assembly GCA_019594935.1 of Periophthalmus modestus. Lineage (NCBI taxonomy): Eukaryota > Metazoa > Chordata > Actinopteri > Gobiiformes > Gobiidae > Periophthalmus > Periophthalmus modestus. The sequence continues at coordinate 6,853,381 of JAIEZT010000054.1, forward strand.
CAGAGAACATCAGGCAATCAATCAACTACACTTATGCGATCAGAAACGCTGAGAACGAGACGACTGTGGCATCCAGCCCTGTGCACAACAAATTTAATGATGATGATTGTTGAAAAGTGGTTTAAAAATAAGACTTGGTCCCGTCATTAAAAGAAAATCATCAGGTTCAACATTTTTGTATTTACCCTCTGAATGTTTCATGGTAAAATACAATGTAATCAATAGAGAAAACTGTCTTTTGTCCCCATGTGGAAGTATCTAAAACCCACCGTTATGTTCTTGTGCAGATGTGGCTATTATTCTTGGACTCTTAACAGTTAAAGGTCTTGTATTACGACAAATGGACTTCGGGATTTAAGCCATAGTACCTCTTCAAAAAATATACCCGGAGTTGGTTTTGGTTTCATTCACACATATGAGTATCCCTTTATTATTTTCTGTCTGCAAGACTCAAAATGATCTGTTCCACCTTGTGATATCATGAAGCAGTAGTTTTGAAGTTAACAGTTACCTTTAGCTTTAGTTCTATAGAAATAGGTAATTCCTGGGTGAAAATGCAGGGGTTGAGTGTTACATGTGTGAATGAAAAAAAAACTACATCCAACAAGGGTACGTCTTTGATGAGGACAACTACTTCTAACATGGATTTAGAAAAATCGCAGTACTATAGGTATCTTAATGCTGGCATATGTTTGTCCTGTAGCTGATGGAGAGCATGTCCTTGGCTGGCCTTCACCCGGTGAAGATGCGCGTCGCGTGTTATGATGAGCTGGAGCGGTGGAGCTGGAGGGGCGCAGCAGAGGTTTCAAGTGTGAGGCGGCCAGAGTGTTCAGCTGCAGGGCACAGATCCTGCTCAGAGAGGTACACCATATACACATATATACTGTCATTAAAGTCTGAAAACCAGAACTTAGTTGCAGCTGTCCAAAGTTATCTTCACTTACCTTAAGCATTCTGAGTATCTAACCATTTATTCCATGGAGATGTTACGTACTTCACTTGAAATGTTCCCCACAGTATGGCATTAAATGTATCTATTTCCTGGGGGTGGCAAGCCGTTACGGCACCAGGCCAGCTTATCAGGTCAGAGCTGTGGAGCGGTGAAATTACTCATAGTATGCATACATGTTTTGGCATGTTAAAATGCTTATGGATTGAGTGAGTAAAGGCAGAATAGATAAATCAAATGCCCCCAGGGAATACTATGAAACATTCCAAGCATAGCAATAACTTCGCCCTGGAAACGAGAAAACAGACCTTCCACAAGAAAGGTTACATAGTAGAACCTTAAACCACCCAACTATCAAATGTCACATAGCTTCATATATTACTCAGATCGACTCTGTCTCCACCTGCTGGACATAAACACATCATATCATTGGCTTGAATTTTCCACTCTTATGACTATTACGAACCATCGCCTATGTGTATGATTCAGCAAATGGGGGGACAAAACAGCCCGGTTGTACACACGTTTGAGCAAAGCTGTTACAGATCATGCCGAAACTGGAGACAGTCCGGGAGAGGAAACGGAGACCTGTGCAAGGCGCATCCAGAAAGTGGGCTGGATGGAACAACGTGCTCCAAGCATAGGAACTGCCTATTATCCATGGTCCAGAATGATGAAAAGTTTAGGGGAGACTGTCCCCATAGCAATATAAACAATACACAACGCCACACTTCCTGAAGTAATATAATGAATATACTAATATTAATATAAAAGGATATAATTAGACGCGACGGACAGCACGCAGTGGACCAGTGGATTTTGAATCAAGAGCTGCTTTACAATGTATCTGTACTGACATGTGACTCAAATACCTTAAATTCTGGACTACAGAGCGCACGTCTGATTAAAAGTCGCCAGAGCTTTATAGATTTAGAAAAGAAAAAAATTTTGTACTTGTTCACGCCGCAACGGATTTTGAGCAGCAGGTATCCCATGTAGTAATATGAAAAAATTAGTCAAAAACGTTTCATACCAGTGGTCCCTCGCATGTAGCGCGCTTCACATTTCACACTTTTTTACGTGTTATGGCAGGCGCGTTCGGCGTCCTGACTGGCTAAAGGAGGTGCCGGTCTCCTGTAACAGGGACAGAATACGTGCAGCCAAAAATTACCAAAATGTGTTCGATGCGCATGCTTTGCGTGTTGACACCTTTGCACTTGAGGACAAGAACGGCTACCGGACGCGCTGTTGTGGACGCTCTGGACACGCGTCCGCACGATCGGTCCGTTGCGGGGCCTGCGAGTGCCGTTTCGGATGTTCGTAGTTTACGCACTGTGTCTTTGTGACGCGCAGCGGCAGGGTTTAGAGAGTGACTTTAGAGGATTATTACATAAAACTACAGTATACAGCGAATGAACATGTGAAGCAACCTGAAAAAGGAGGAAAATCAGAGTGCGCACAAGAGGCCGACCCGACAGAGACTCAGTTTGAACAAGGAGCAAAAAAAGGGCGGTAACCCTGTGGATGGAGTCGGCTTTACGGTTTGTGGATCAGGTGGCTGCAGGAAAGAACATTCTCAAGACATTTCAGTGGAGCGGCGCCAGGACGCAGAGCGTGAGACAGCGAAGTGAGTAATACAACTGCAGCCGCCAAAAATATAGAGTAAGTGTTAAAAAAAAAAAAGCGTGCTATCTTTTTCATTTACCGCGGGTTCTTTTGAACTGTCCTCCCTGAGGAACCACTGCCTATATCTTATGAAAAAAAAAAAACCCTAAGCGTGGCTCTGTCACCATAAACCGCAGTTTCTCAAAGTCGCGCCCCCCCGTCGTAGCGGTTATTGTTCGGATAATAATGTCCATGGCGGAAAGCCAAACCCTCGGGTACAGGCCTTCACTAATTCACAAGGGTTTAGTAGAACCCCCTAAGAGTATAAGCAGACAGATTAGAAATAAACACGAACAAAACCCACCACATCCACTCATCCTGCGTGAATAAACATGTCAGCGCCCCGGGTATGAGGACCTATATTTCATTGCTTTCTTGCACAACAAGAACTTAAACGGGAACAAAAGGGTGTCACAGTGTCTGCACTTTCAGTGCAAAGGTCCAGGGTACCAGAGTGTGCATGTTCTCTCAATGCACTCAACTTTCCCCATCAACCTGGAGGAACATGCACGAGCAAGGTGACAAATTCAATCCTCCGCTCAGGTAGTCCTGACCAAACACTAGGGCTAAGATCTGGAGGAGGTGTCACCACTGCAGCTGACAGGTGGCTCCAGCGGCCATTGAAGATGGGTCAAATGCATACTACAAAGATAATTAAGACTAACCGTAAACTTACGACCTAAAGATACTTCATCCAAGATAAAGCAGGAATTACATCTAGGGAGTCTAGTAGGGTTCGGATCTACGAACTTGTGGACTAAGGAGCCGGACTAGAACCAGTGCCAAACTTATAAATGGTGTATAATCCTGTCCTGGAAGCTTTGGTGCGCTGTGATGTTGCTCAGAAGTTTGACTGTTTTTCGATGTGTTGTCTTGTCCAACAAGAAGTTTGCTATGACAGGCAGCACGCGTGAGGACAGCGATGTGTGGAGCAAGAAGTCTTCAGAGAGGCTCTTCTTCAGCCATCGTGCCGCCTACATGCTGCAGCGAGCTGGCGCACTCTGTGTGTTACCTGGTGAGCAACCAGCGACATTATGAGATTGCATGAAGCATATCGTTGCTGCACCACCCCCTCATAAAAGCAACAAAACCTGTGGACAGGGAGAGTTCGCTAGCCGTGGCCGAGAATTGCCTTGAACGGCCGCACCATGCCGTAATCGCATTCAGAGGCAGGTGCGGCCCTGGGGGTGCACGACTTTATTTGAGCCACACCCACCTGTCAAGGAACAGACAGAATTTAAATAGAAGTTGTATATACTGACACTATACGTTTTAACTTCTAAGTAGGAAAAACATGATGGAAGACACCAGCGAAACCCTTGAAAATGGACAATAGTAACTCAAATATTCAAAATTCTGTTTAAGGTGCTTATAATGTACCTGATTTTTACTGTCTCAAACTCAAGAAAAACAGAACTAGGTCCACAGTGGCAGTGAAGTAAAGTTATTTCTACTACCATATGTATCCTGAGCATTCCATACTTATTCACAGTGAGTTTATAAGCACTTTTCACAACTTTCAGAGTGTTGTGAAATAGTTTTGCTGCACGGAACGTCAGGAACATGTAGTTAGCAAACAACTACTGCAAACACACACTTTCCTGATTCTAGAAGGATTAAAAATGTGAGAAGTAGATGACAGATGAGCACACATTGGTCTTTAGTTGCGGATTAAATATCTGCACTGGGGCTAAACACATGGAACACTCCAAGACACAGCTACTTAAACGTCTGTATTTGCAAATACATGCTTGTCCTCGTCAGAGGCTGCCTCGGTTCAGGAGCGCGATCTTTGCAGACTTCCAAGTCCTGTTGGTGGGAGAACCTGTACGAGGACCGGTGAATCATTCAGGCCGTTGTATCAAAGGACATCATGTCCGGTCAGACGTCGTCTTTCGACTGTCATTGACATTTCTATTTTATTTATTTAAGACATTCCCACAGCAGCCACAATGTTCTGTGTTTCACTTTAGGTGACACAATATAATCTTTGACAGACAAATTTTGCTCAAATTGTTGTTCTCCTTTTGGATAATTTCTTGTTAAAAATCTTGTCTGTTGGAATATATTTTAGTCAGGATTAGATCTAGTAGTATTACTAGAAGCTTCAATATTTTCAGAGGGAGTACTGGGGACTGCTCTCATCTCGATGAGAGGACAACTGAACCAGTATTGGTGCAGCCATATCCATAGCAGCAGTGTCTTTGTATAGAAAAGTAAAGCATCTATCTGCTGGCGAGGGCAATGGCACTCTTGACCTGTTTTTTTTTTTTCGTATTTTTTTGTGGGGGAGCATATTTGAAGAGTTAATTGCAAAAAAACAGATAAGAACCCTATTTTAAAGTGATAATAGGCCGTGTAGTCTACGTCTTTGTTGAAAATGTCTTTCAAAAGACAAATTATTATTACCTTCCCCTTCTTGATAAAAGCCTACTATACATTCTTGTCACTGCTAATATCTAGAAGATGGTAGATAAAGGTAACAAAAAGAAAAATACTATGTTTTTTGTTATTTGAACTCTTCATTTGTACTTCTTAAGTTACTGGCAAATTGCTTGAAAATTGAATTCATCCATTCATTCACGATTGTTCTCTCTTTTCTCTCTCCGGCAGCTGTGAAAGCAGCAGCGTCAGAGGAGACGGATGGGTCGACACAACTGTAGCCAGAGTGACAGCCATTGTGCGGACCAACAGCGGACCCCAACCTGCACTGGTTTGGAGAGGCGGACAACGGGATGGAGATCCAAATTCAGTGTAAGGAAAGCGAAGCAATCTCACCTTCGGAACAATCGGGACTCTCCTACAAACAGCCCCCAGCTCCGAAGAACAGGCCAGGGGGCTCCAATCAGGAGCACCAAACGCAATCATTGTAGTGTCCATGATCCCGCTAGAGGAGGGTCCCACTGGCACACCTACGAGTCCTGTCTGGAGGTCCCCGGTGAGGACATTATTCCCGGAGGTAGGAGGACAGCCTTGTCCAGCCAGGAGGAGGAGGAGGCCAAGACCCTGCCCGATCCAACCAAAATCTGGGACTTAATCCATCCGATGGTGGAGCTCGTTATTCCCCTGTCGGACCATTGGAGGAGATGTGGCCAGTGGGACAGAGTCTAAGACAGGGCTGGTAGGTTATGGAGGACGCCATACAAGAAGAGGTACCCCAGTGTGACCCAATGATAGACAAAGTCCCACGAAGTTCCATCAAAATCCGAAACAATGGAGAAATTGAGGAACAAAAAACAGGTGTCTCGCAATCAGTGAACACGTTCCCAAAGATTGATGAGGAGAAGTTAAATGAGAAGGTAAATGTGGACATGTCGAGCCAGACCTGGAAATTGAAAAACTGTATGGATTCTAAAAGCTGAAAGTGAAACCGAAAGTGAAAGCAAAAAGTCGCCACACAGTTTGCTGCAAAGCTCATGGGAAGTAAAAGACAAGGGAGGAGGCGGCCATCAAAGTGCGATTCATGAGCTAGGAGATTTGCCGTGCAGGATGAGGATAGGACAGTGACCACACTGCAATCTGGACCCGACTCTGACTCAGACACGGGTCGGAACCCCAGAGGCTCAGACGACAGTTATACAGCTCCCACAACGACAGCGGCGCTCCAGTCCCGACCAACGAGAGGCCAGAGAGGCGAGTACCCGGCCAATCTCGAAGTGGACAGTTAGAAGCCGGAGGACGGGAGGAGGTGGTTCTGGCATAGGACAGTGGAGGGTTAAACGGAGGAGTGTTGTGGTTTTATGATGGTTATGTTTTTGGACATGGTGGAATTGGTCACGCTTAGAGCTTTAAATCTTGAATGTGGTGGAACAGGCCTTTGTGAGAGCGTGTTGTAATGACTGAGGTAGGTTTGATGCTTGGATCAGTTTGTCTGCGCGCTCTTGATAAAGTTTGATTCTAGGTGTGATGATAACACTGGAGTTAAAAAAACAGAAGAAAATCCATAGAACAGAGCACCAGACTGAGCGAATCAGCAGATGAATGAAGAGGAAAAGCACTAAAACGCACTAAGCCCGGTTGCCTCTCATGAGACATCTGAGCGAATGTGGCATTCGTTTTTAATTGGTCCACAAGCTTGAGAGGCCATTGTGAGGATTGTGTGGATATATTAGAGAGGAGGGGCTGGCATGCCAGGGATGGTGTACTCTAGAACTATTTGAAACTTAAACAAAAAATAATGACGGTGAAAGCAATTTTTTGATGCCCTGTTTCTATACAAAATGAATTGCTTAAAATACAAAATATTGGTATCAAAATAGCGTTCCCATACTGTATCGGGTGGATGCTGGATGGTTGGTATTGGTTCCGTTATACTGGGTTCAGGGGGCCGTGTATCCTAGTTAGGAGCGAGCTTTTAATTGGATTTGTTATAAGAGATTAGATTTATAGGCTGATTTTGGCCTATGTAGGTCTCATAATGTTTTCAGAATTGTTATAAACACAACTTATTACAAAAGATTTCCAATAGTTTAAGTGACATCTACATACTGGAATCGTTAATTATAGGTAGTGACTAAATTAATAAAAGTATCAGTACGATATCTAACTAAAAAAGGGGACGTCCAAACCAAAATGACTGGTGCATGAGATCTTGTTTGAGCTGTGAGGCTGATTAAGGACATCAGAGTGTGACCTGTATGTACTTTAGTAATGCTGAACCTGACAGTAGGGGCTCATTGGTTTCAGGAGCATCACTTAAACAGTTCAAATCTAGTCGCATCTTGAGCTTTTCTACTTTACTAGGGTCTTTCTGGTTGATGCAACGTGCCGTCATATTATCTGAACATAGAGGTCCGGACGACAAGAAAGTCAAATCAGGATTGCAATGTGGAGTCTATATTTTTGTTTCTATTAAAATGGTTATTTAATTTTAAAGTGGGTGTTTGCTGACTTTTCTCAGGCTTAAGGCTCGAGATTGACATGTTGACTTGTCTCTTGCTTAGGGTGTGTTTAATAATGATAGAAGTATGAAGTAACGGATTTTCCTGCTCAAAGCTTGTTACATCTGCTAGATGTATTTTATTCAGGGGAGCCAGCCATACATTTGTTGGTGGAAGAGCTACTTGGCGGGGCTAAGGGTCTTCAATGGGGTGAAATGCTCAATTGAATGTAATTTAGCGCTTAAACTGAGAGCGAACCCCCACCACCACCTCTTTGCTTTGCGTTTTAAACAGTTGAAATGTCGTTAGCCCTGTAAGTGATTATCAGCAATGCTAAGATGGATTTTTTTTTTTTGTATTGGAGTATGATTTTGAGCAGGCATTTTTAGCAAGATTGGATGTGTAGTGAAAGTGGGTGCCAAAGTGTTTGGGGGAGGTATGGGGGGGCATTGTCCATTCCCGAGGGAGGCTAGTGCCCCCTCAAGCCCCTCCCTGGCAACGCCCCTGGTTTTATTCACTGACGTAAAATAAATGCACATGCACTAAAAAATCTGAATAAAAAGTTCAAAAAATATTTTGGCTCATTTTACAAGATTTTTTTTTTTTTTTTTATAATAAAGAACTGTAGAAGTATTGGGCAGTAGTAAGTAAGTTCGTGGTTCGTGGCTGGTAATGATTGCGGTAAACCTCCTGATGAAGGATTATAGTCAGGTTTCAGGCAAACGAAAGGTCAGTGATGATGATGGACAGGACAAAGTTAGGAGCGCAAGAGGACAACTATTTGAAGAAGAGAAGTACTGCCTGAAATGTAGGAAAAAAGTTTTTTTAAAACCTTAAGTGGAGTGAGTAGTACAAAGCATCAGATGTTTTATACTAAGGCGACTGTCATGTAATTTTCCATTGATTCTGGTCAAATGCTCTGGTAAAAGCTGCTATCATTCATTTTTACAAAGCATTTTCGTTGGTAATTACGAAAAACTATATGGAAGCTATTGACTGGGTCGCCTTTTTTATCCCCATCAGCACTTCTCTCTCCCATGCACATCAAAATTCTGAATTGGTAATCACATGTATAGTGATTAAATGACATGCAACCACACAAATCTGATGGGAGGGGAATCATGATCAAACAGAAATGGTGGAATTTGCACTTCCGTTCATTTTAATAATCTTAAAACTTAAAAAATAACTTGTAATTAGATCTGGAGTGAGAGGACTCTTGGGAACACCTGCCTGAACCCCCCCACTACTTCTACACTTGATCTCTGTCAGGGGGCATTTTGAAAAGTATCAAACAAAAAACAAAACCAAAATAAAAGCAGAAGAAATTGGGTAACTACAAGGAAACAACCACATGACACTATCCCAGACTCGTCTGTGTCATGGAGCCATATCAAAATGAAACGAATATTTAGAACGGGCTAAAGTTCATAATTAAAACATGTTCCTGGCTCATGGTTTGAAATCAGGGGGTACAGGCGCTTTAAAGGACCAAGGGTTC